>LQRL01081443.1:0-11078 GCA_001703475.1 Hydroides elegans | reverse complement strand
TGTTTCAAGCACATTTTAGGACAACTTTAGAGACGCATAAGTTTTGTCAACAAGGAAAAACAACGGTGTGTATTTATTAATGCATTAAAAACGTCGTTTGTAAACTAATATTTCATAATTGCATAATGTCAGGTGACCCTTGATACTTAGAAATAATATTATATTGTCCAATGCTCAAAAATTATGTAGATAAACTGTAGTATTGGGAATATTATTCAATCGCCTATCAGCATTTATACGAATCTATTTTTGTTACGCGCGGCTTGCAAAACCTACTGGATGCATTTTTTGGAGAATTCCAATTGTTGATGACTCTAAAAATTAAAACTATATAAGCAATGAACATTAATGTATTTTAACATATACACATTAATACACATATACACATTGATATTGTTTATATGTTTGTAATAACTTTATGTAAACTTATTTTGTGATTTCTTATTCTTTAATGCATTGACTTGTGATTAGTGCACTATCTTAAATCCAAACCTGAATAAATGAAGATGAATGCTCAATCATGTTGATATTGACCTGGTAGATAACTGATGGATATGTAAGAACATCATAAAAAGGTTCAATTTCAAACCACGAATGATGCCAAAAATGGTACACATAAACATGAATTTGTTTCAGAAAAAGTTGCAGAACAACCAGTTTCATATACTGGATGTACTGTATATGAATTTAAGTAGATTGAACTATGATATTGTCACGTTTTCAGCTTGTATGTTGCGCATCTAACTACATGTGTTCCTTTGTACAAAACTTGTTTGTAAAACTATTTCAGTTGTTTCGAACCGACATTTTTCGTCGAGAATTTCAGATCATGGTCTATTGGATTTTGAGGATAAGGAAAGGAACAGTGTTGAATTAAATCTATCACATCATTGCTTAAATAATAATGCATTCACAAAAATCTAGAGCCATTTGCTTTATGTTTTGCCTAAAAATACTTTTCTTTAAATTCAATGTGACTAAGTATTGCTATGTTGGACTGTGATATTATTAAGTGCCTTGATTTTGTGATCCTAAGGTCACGATTCGCTTAGCTTTGTAAATGTTGGCAATTGGATATTCTTGTTATGTAAAACATGAATTTAACATTTTCATTTGAGTGTGCTTTAAAATCAAATTGCGATATAATGTGACCCGGTGTATAATGATTCTTTACAGTATACTGATTTCGAATTATAGTTTAACATTTCATTTAATAGTTTATGTATAATGTGTTCAAGTCTTTTGTGTTTTAAATTCGAATTGCGATATAAAATAATCTAAAAGGTTTCGTCTCTTTGTGTATGAGGCTAAACTTTTTTTTTCATAGTATATTGAACAAGAAGGTTAAATGATATGTCTAAGTATGTATATTTTTGAAATGCCATTTGACATAATGCTTATACTGTTAAATATTTGTAATATCTTGCATTGTAAATAAATTATGCCATATTCTGCGATAACAAGTTGTTTTATTTGGAACAAAATAAATGCATCAGATATATAAGTACATAGAGATTTCAACGATTATTCAACAAATTGAATAGGCATTCGTATAAACGCGTAATTTTGACCAAAATGACATTCGTAACTTATCAATAAACATGCAAAATTACAATTTTATCAAATACAGCACTTCTGATTAAGTTAAGGGTAGAAATCGAATTGTTTTTAATTGAGCACTGCGTGCAGTTAAATGCAATTATATTCAAATCAAACACTCACAGATTCGTTTTTTTTTCAAGCACATACGGAATTCTGACATTGAAATTCTTGTTTTTGGACTGTGGTGGGTTTAATTTGTTTACAAGCACATGTCTCATCAATTTTAATATATCACCGCCATATCTGGATACCGGTAACACTTGGCACTAGTCTACTTCAGGTGTAGGGTGTGTGGGGTATGTATAGCCTATAAGAAAATTCCCGGCGCTTACTCTCCCCGTTTCACGGCGTTTGCTCATATATTATACTAAAATAACTATTGTCGCCTCGGTTGGCTATATACATCTATTATTGCCGGATAAAAATGGTCTTTATCCGTCACTGGGGTAGACGGGTATAGGCGCCAAGTATCCAGGGCTTGCCCAAATTCGACCAAGTTGACTTTGTCAATGTATATACTGATATCTGTGTGAAGATAAATGTCCTTTCAAATTAGAAACAAACTCTTTCGTTTTATCATAGTTTTTGCAATTTGTAATGGAGGAAGACATGAACAAACATGCACGAACGCATATCGCATGAGCTTGAATACATGTCTACCCTGTCTGAATAGCTAAATAAAGAACAAGTCTTGCAAATTACAAGGTGTCAAGTATTCAATGCCTGCGCCAAATCGGCCATATTGACTTGCTCAATGTTGACACTGGTGTCCATCTTTTCTCCTAGCTGTCGCTGGTGCCAGTGCTTCCGGTTACCTTGACCTCGACCTCGCCCCCTTGACCTTGAGGAAAAACCTTTTTGGGAACCAGCACCAAAGCAGATGTTAGTAGGAACCCTGTAAAATAGAAAATTTGTGTGATTTTTTTTGGCTTAATAATCCAATGTTTAATAATTATTATATCACCATATTTCTATGGTAAGGCATTAATGAAGTGAAATATGATAATGTAAAATTGAAATGGTCTCGTCATTTTTGGGGGTAACAGACTATCAAATACATTTGCTAATCTCTGCTGAAGATAAATATTCCTTGATTTATCCCAAGCAGAGATGTACAAATATATTCGTGATAGCCATGCTCTATGAAATACAGTAGAACCTCGTTTACTCTAGGTCCTCGGGACTTCAGATTTACCTCGAGTTATCAGTGAATTCGAGTTAACTGTGGCTTTATAAGACTAACTTATAAGAGATGGGACTTCGAAATCACCTCGAGCTAACGGGTAATTCGGGTTAACCGTGCTCGAGTTAACGAGGTTCTACTGTGCATAAAATAAACTTTTAACAAAAGTATCCCTTTATTTACATGTATATTAAAGAACTTACTTATAAACATAGCGAGGTCGGCTTCCACCACTTTGCAACTCCGCTGTGAGTGCACGTGTACTCTGCGACTCCGCTGAAAGTACATTTGCACTTAGCGAATCCGCAGTTAGTGCATGTGTGCTTTGAGTTGAACTAATGGCTGTATCCATGAGAAGACTATCACCAGACAAAGTTGAACCATTGCTACGACGATTTATATCACAGTTCATATCACATAATGTTGGTATTGCAGTTTTTGTGACGGTCTCTTGAGACGCTCCCGAAATCTCATTTCGAGCGACAATCTTGTTTTCCTTATTTTCATTGACTGAATTTTGCGCTTTGGAGTTGAATTCAAGTTCTGACGAGTTGTGGGTTGAATCTGTTTCCATGTCTTGATCGGAAGACTTCTGTTTTGATTTCTTAGGGTTCCTGTTGATATATATGAAATGTATATTTAAACATAAGGTTGGTATATTATTTTGCCTATCACAAAATTAAAATTGACTTAAAATTCTAACATTTGAATAGAACCTCGTGGATAAAAAAGGTGCTTACTTGGTTTGCTATGTTTATTTATCTATTTAAACAACGACTCTGAAACTTACCGCTTTGCTGGCTTTTCCCGTGTTTTACTGGTTTTGTCAAATCTGAAGTTGGCTGGATACTTGTGTAACTTGATCAAATGGTCTTTGCGTTCCTTAGAATCCGGAAATTTTAAACCGCATCCGGACACCAGGCATTCATACTGAAACCAGTTTAAAGTAGGAAATTTGAAATATTAAACCATATTTTATTCCGGAAACTGGGAAATATTGAATATTGAAATGTACAAGACTGAATAATGACATTAAGTTTTGGAAAACGACATCGGGAGCGAAGGCTTATTTCTACACAATCATAAAGAGGTTTATATCAATTCACAAACACTATTACATACAGTATTGCTTTGAAACACCTCATTTTTTTCTCTTAAACTATTTAATTATCATACAGCACAAACATCCGAGCAAAGAAAGGAATTACGAGAAAAATTCCTTCTCACCATTTTTTATGCGCATGGATATGGAGCATTGCAGTCTTGTGACTCACATTTTATAATAACCTATCACATGCCACTAATTTGATCGATTGATTTCCAGTCTTCCCCTCCCAACATTCATATAACTATCATCACATAATCCTCACGACATTGTATGACTTCTCCGATTTTCAGTCTCACATACTCCCATTCCCCACTCAAATTAGCTTTATTCTCACCATATGTTGTTTTTGCGCCAATATATAGAACATGGAGTCATGTGACTCGAGCACGTGGATGTTGAGCAGATGACACGTGGGCAGCACGCGGGCACAGACGCTGCACACATGGCGATGACACGTGTTGTAGTGGTGCTCATAACTGTAATAAAAAATACTTTTTTTTAAATCAAGTATATTTTTTCCAATTTCTTAAATAGTTTTATATTTATCAACGTTTTTTTTATTATCACATTATGATTTAAATAAATAATTTATAAAATGTTAGATTTCCACGAACTCTATTTTCCATTATTTTTTCAACCTGGATGCGATTTGATAAATTGCTTCCTATTTTCAGGAATTTTATTTTTCTAAACCATTTCTTTAATAGGAAACAGTTATGTTAATGCTTTTATGCACCTGGATACGTTGTCGAATACTTGAGAACATCCTGAGAGTTGGCAAGGAAAACTTTTGTCGCTGGAATAAGAAATGAAATAACATTAGAGGATGTAGTTAGAATTTTGAAATGTTCATTAAGACCCAAAATACAGTCGACATCGGATAATCGAATATCGGATAATCTGATAAATCGGATTATATGATAATATTTTAAATCCCCGATTCATCTTCATAAGAGCCAATGTTAAAAACACCAGATAATCTGTTATCGGCTATACTGATAAATCGGTTAATCGAATAATATTTTGAAGGAAAAATCATCGTAAACCGGATAAACTGATTACTGAGAACAGATTTCGAAATTTCATGCCCTCATACACATATGAAATCGCTTTTTTTCTGGCTAATGGCACAGGTAATGCGTTAGAAAGATATTTCTTGCAATTAACTGTTAAATAAGATATATTGAGTCATAAAACCTATTTTACTTATATCAATTATCAAATTGATTATATATTTATTACTTGTTTATGCATTTTTGATTACAATGTCCCCAAACCGGAAGTTCGGATAATCTGATAAATCGGATAATCTGATAATTTCAGCGTGCATTTTGATTATCAGATTATCTGATGTCGACTGTAGTATATAAATGTATATAAATTGTAGATTCATACCAAGCTTTGTTTGTTTGTTTAAAGCATCTTTTTTTCTTCTTTTAAATATTTTTTTTCATGAGTCATTTGAATTTTATATCAAGATACAATTATTTTACATCTCATTGAGTTGTCAAAATTAGACTTTAATTCATGTGAACTTATTGTATTTAATCATTATTAGACCAACAGATATCTGAAATATACCTTGTATCAAAATAGATAAACTGACGGTTGACAGACGGTCAAGTTGAAACCTCGATACCCTAGTTTCACGAGGGATACTATTTGGCTCAGCGTTGACACCTATACATAGGTCATATAGTTATTCTTCATAGGTCATATAAGTAATTCTTGAATGTTTTGGTAGATTTAATAAGTTCACCGACTTTATTCACCCTTGTTTAATTTGAGTACAAGATAAACAATTATTCATCAATATAATATTCGCGAATACTTGATAAGAAAGTGTCTTATTAACAGTATTACAATCATTAAATATCTCCTCCCTCACACAATACCAATGGGACACACGCTAATTACCCGTTTGAGTATACCACAAACCACCTACTCTCCTCATTGCCCTAAACTTAAACCAGTTAACCGTTCACTTTAAAGTATCTTTTATATATGTATGCAAAGCCTTATTTTATTGATCGATGTCTAAACTTTCATATCTTCAATAATGGTTTCTTTTGCCACAAGGAAGTATTTGTGAACAAGGAAGTATTTGTAAAACACGAAAAGGCCCCAACCGCCCCCGTTTCGAAGGGGTATTGACAGGGTTTCAAGTGCTCCCAAAAAAAAAATTGGGGTTTTATTTGGGGTCCCAATTTAAAAAATTAAGACGAATTTGGGGTCATTTTTAGGGGTAATTAATATATGATAAAGTGAAGAAAAAGGCAAAAATATAAAAGTTACACAGTTCGGGGAGCGAAATTACTTTATATGAAATTAAACCAAAATGATCGAAATTCCTAATATGTATTTAAAACGCACAAAACCCACTCAGGAAAAATCTGAGAAAGGAGTATACTGAAAAGTTCATAAAATGTTCTATCAAATGCAGCATTTGATGCTCTATCCGTATACAATTTGCAACTATCTATTGAAACCAACCAACATAGTTCATGAATTGTACACAAAACAGGAGAACAAAACATTACAAAATTGACTATAAACTATAATTTAATAACATGGTATTTCTACTTGACCAATTCAGCGTTTGACATTAGCGGTCGCACGGTCGCAAATGCGACTAACTTTTGGCCCGTGCGACTAACTTTTCAGAATTAATCGCGCACTCCGCGACTAACTTTTTTGCATGGTTATAAACATTGTAAGGTATTTTTCATGTAATTGTTTAGCTCGCGCCTTTGGTGCTCGCTTTTTTTTTTCCTAGACATTTGTAGCATGACAATGAAATCCATGTTTCGTTCAGTTAATTTGAGTGCTGTACAAAATATGAACGTATGTATTCATACAATTCTATTATTGAGTGCACCCATTTATCTTGATAACAATAGTCCTGATAACCGAAGGACCCGATAAAGTGTGTTAGGGTTGGAATGATGGAAGTTTGATACATTGTGTTCCCTGATAAGGTATGCATTATAATTTGTTATGAGTTAGACGAAAGAAGGATTATTAGATGTCATCTGCGCCAGCTGAGCATGGGTTGGATGGCTTTCAAAAATACTGTTTGATAACTCGAAATTCCAAATATTCACGTGTCTATTAAAAAAACATTGTCACTTAATCACTCTATATAGTCACCACTACAAATTAGAAAAAATATATTATTAATTTATAATCTATATAATTGATTGCTTTTCGAAGGATATTGATGCAACATATATCTAGAGTGACATTTAACTTAATTATGTCCTTAAGATCAATTTTAAAAATCCTTAAAAAAGTAACGCGCGACTAACTTTTCCGCTGCGCGACTAACTTTTAAAAGTTAGTCGCGCGAACGCGACCATCGATTTGGAGTTAATGTCAAACGCTGCCAATTGCAACTTAAGCACTTTGTCACTCTTTATACAGGGTGACCAATCAGTTTCGATTTCCCTTATTTTCCCTGATCTGAGATTGATACTGGCCCAGTCCAAAGTGGTATTTAATAACAAACAATACCTATATTTTTTTTAATATTTGTGCGCCGAAGGCGCGAGCCAAACCTTTTTAAAGAAAGTTTACAGTATGCGAGCGCCGAAGGCGCGGGCCATTTTTTTTATAGAAACATTTTGAAATAAATACTATAACTTTTTTATAACTAATTCACAATGAAATTCCCTGAATTTTCCCGCTTTTTTCCAAAAATGTCCATTTTTCCTGAAAACGGGATTTTTGAAATTCCCTGACGCTGGTCACCCTGTTGAATAATACTTGTATTGTGTTTTATTACTTATCAGAAATCGTTATATCGAAATATTACTACATGTAGGTTCTCACATATTAGTCGTCACAACGTAGTCCTCACAACATGACGATATACATGTAATCCAAAATCACCTAATTAGAAGTCCAAATTGGCGGAAATGGCAAAATCCACCATGGCGACCATAACAGAGCGATCGCAATCGAAGCACAATCCATGTTTGGGATATCATAAAGCAGCTTAGGTTCTAGGTTAAAATTTGAAAGCCCTACTGTCAAAACTGTGGGAGGAGATAGGTCTAAAAGCAAAAAGTTTTTCTCAATATAGAAGACCAAATTGGCGAAAATGGACATTTGGATATTCTTTTGGACATTTTGGCCAATTTCGGCTATTTTCGGTGGCCGAATCTGGCCGAAACTGTCAAAAGGCACATCTACATGCCAAGACCTTTCATATGAGCCTATTCCCAGGTCTCTACGACCATCCGTTACAAAGATACAGTCTGACAGTGTGCGACATAAGCGATAGACCGATAGACAATTCTATTAAAAATTGGCTCGGTCTATTAGATTTTGAAATCCAATAGACCGGTGTCTATTAGTAATATTTTCCAAAACCCGTCTTAACTTTAAGGATTGCAATTACTCTTTTTCTTTTTTATCTGTTCTATTTTTAATGCAATTTGAAGATGGTTCAATCTAAGAAGCAATATACATTGTACATGGATGTATGTGCATGGCAAAACACACTTATTTTAAACTACTGCTAGATCCGATCGTCAGTGCTCGAATTTTACTTTGAATTTGACACACAGACCACTGACTCATACTTAAGCAGGGGTTTACCTGAGCGGTCGCACGGACGCATATGCGTCCGTCTTTTTGTCCGTACGAGTGTCATTTGAGACGACACTGGCGCTATAGCGAATGACAATGTTATGGAAATAATACTGTACAAAAGGCATTTATTTTTTTAAGGTAAAAAAAAATGCGCTATCGCCGTCGGCGCTCGCATTTAACATGTAATTTTCATGTTGAATATCGATTGCTTATGTAATTTTTTCCAAGTTTGTGTTACTTTTCAGGACGTTGGTAAAGTACACCTTTGCCTAGCATCAAACGTGTGAATTTGAACTATGTACGAATTTAATGGTAAAATCCTCTCCTACACATTTAAATATCAATCGTTCATTTCCGGTCTATCAAGGTCTTCTTCGGTCTATTAAAAATCAGAATCTAATAGACCGATGTCTATCGGCTGAGCAAAACCTGTGTCGCACCCTGCAGTCTGGAAAAGAATCGATGACGGACAGACAGACAAACGGACAGACGGACACCCCGAATCTATAGACCCCCAACATTTGGGGTTGGGGCCTAAAAACGAGCAGGCCCAAACCGCCCCCAAACTCGAAGTATATTTAACATTTATTTTCTATGAAAACCGCTATTTTTGGCCAATTTGACCACTTCCAGTCGGGTATTTTAACCGAAATGGCCAAAAGGCACATCTACGGACAAAGACCTTTCATTTGAGCCTATAACCAAGTCTCTATGACCTTTCGTTCAAAAGTTCTAGCCCGTACAAAAGAGTATGACGGACAGACAGACGGACGGACACCCCAAACCTATAGGCCCCCAACCTTTTGGGTTGGGGTATAACAAACCTGTCATTTTCTTCAGGTAAAGGGTCCTCATCCTGAACCGTCTGCTTGACATGAGTCGTTTGGCAAATGGCGTCGCCTTCTTGAAAGAATATGTCATCTACAGTACGTAGTTTTTTGCTGGGCCGCCACGACCATTCAGGATGTGGCCTTTTACCTACGTCTGCTTCACACATGTCTGAGTTGAGCAACCTTTATAAATCACGAAAATTGTATATGTAATGTTTGAATAAGAAACATTTGTTTGGTGTTTTTAACATATATAACAAGGAGGCAATAATGAAACCAGAATGACATCCCCCACCCTCTTCCACTCCCCCAATGTACCTCTTAGCCTCACTGTTCCCGAGATATCGCATAAAAATCTACTTACAGAGAGCTTATAGAACTTAGTCGAATATTAAATGGCATATCTACAGATCCAGAGCTTCAATTTGATAAACTCTAATATAACCTTGATCTTATGTCTGCGACCAACCGGTAGTTGGACCAACAGATGGGCTGAAACAGGCACCCCGAGTCTGTTGGGACCATATTGGTAATTTATTTAACGAGCTAGACTCGACTTCTCATTTGAACATGAAAATGAGATATATGAATCTTTTTGTTTTTAATAAATGTTTTTAGAGTATGAAAAGATATTTAATATTTATATTTGTTCAGTGGTACTGTGCAATGGTACTGGTAGCTCTACGAGTAAATAGCCCATGTGGGTTACTCTCCACCTAGCCCATGTGGGTCACTCTCCAGCTGCCGGTCGCAGACATACGAAAAGGGCTATTAAGAGCTGTCGGTCGCAGACGTACTCGTACGTAAAGGGCTATTTAGAGCTATGGACCTATGCCATGGTATCGGTAGCGATGAAAGTTAAGATAAGATAATATAACGTTTTATTCAAATTTCAATGCAACAAATAACAATATAACATAATAAAATAACAGAACACAATATATACAAACAATATAATACATTACAGGATGTAGTTATAATTTATTATAAATGAAACCTGAAGGGCTTAGGCTAGAAGTTTGAACTTTTCAAGAGCCTGCCCTCTTTGGAAGTTGAAACGGTGGTCGAAGTAAATTTATATCATGTTGACATAACTATTTAGAAATTAGACAGTTTGACACTTGAGTTGAGGAGTATTGTTGGCTTGAAATGTTGATAGATATATGATGAATACTCGTAAATATTATCGCCTAAATCGTAATTTACGACGTAAAACAAACGGGGTGAGCGATAATATAAGAAAATATATATTTTAGCAATTAACTGTATGGTTGAGTCTATCTGTAACGCCCAAAGGTGTTTGCATTAGTTTTTTTTGTTTTAATGTTCATAATAAATATTGCTTCACGTAATCAAATTGGTTTCAAAATACAATATTTAACTTTTGTTTATTTTTTTGCAGCTACTTAAATTAGTTGTCAATTATTGATATAAGATAATAAGAAAAGTAATTAAGAAATAAATTTTATGCAGTTTTCCAGCATTTTGTCAGGAGCAACACCACACCTTTTGAGAATGTGTTAATATGTTTGAAAAAGAAAGCGATTTGTAATTATTTTCGTTTTCTTGAAAGAATAGGAAGCAGGCACCATAGAAAAGCGTTATACACCAATATCCCGCACAGTGAATTCGCAAATATGATTAAGTAGATAATAACTGTTTGTTTTGTTTGGCTGTTTATTTCAGACTTCTATGTCCATATACAAAATGGTAATAGTATACATGTTTGAACAATTAACAAGTCCTATATAATATATTA
>LQRL01081426.1:6479-22667 GCA_001703475.1 Hydroides elegans | reverse complement strand
CTTATTGTCGCTGTATGTGTTTTTTCAAGCAGTTATTCATTGTTTAATCGAATATAGAGCCACAATCTTGTATAAACGGGGTATATGTAATAGATCCACCAAAAATTTTATTCAAAAATACAGAAAACATTAAAACATATTTAATGATGTAAAAACAAGGCCATAACTTTATATATTGCCGCTAGAATTATGGAGAATCAATTTGCTACCTGAACCTGATCTCTACAATATGCACCAATCACTATTTCCAATAATAGTGATAACATATTAATTTGACGCCAATACATAAGAACATTAAAAAGGGGAAAATGTTTGCTTTAATATAATTACTGACACTTTCCTATTGAATAATAGTCCAAATCTATATAACAGTGTGTGTATTATCTATATATGGAGTCTATAACATTATGTGGTGTCTGCATTCTCATTTAATGCACTATTTTTCACATATCAACTCTGTAGAAAGGCCCTCTTTAACTAGGGTGACGAACATTGTATACAACCAACGTTCATGACCGAATTAGCAACTTTTAAGTGATCAAATCTAGATATTTGATTGAAAACAGTTTGATATATCATTCTGTTATATGGATTGTGACTTAAGAATGTGTGTACCAAATAAAATAAAGCTCTAAACAGTGAAAAACAAATAATCAGTTTCACTTGACGAAATAAAAAAACACCCTTGCCGACAAATAGTTTTATTCAAGGGGTCATATGTCATTTATTCATTGAAAAATAATTTTGAATTCAAGACAAATTATTGATAAGATATACACCTAGTATATATACCAATATCAGAAAATTTTGGCTGTTGAAAATACAAAAATTTGTTAATGCATTTTGGACATGACGAAAAAAGTGACGAAATAAAAAAACACACGTCTATATCAAGTAGCTTCAGGCAAATTTATGATAATAGAAAAATAAAATAAAGTAGGTTAGCGTAGTCGTTTCTGGAATTCTACGAAATGTAACCATCATCAATAATAGAATAAATTTATCTTATTGTAAAAAAGTACATATTTCATTCAATGTTAATTTGATTGCATTTTGTACATATGTTTTTTTAGCCAAAAAAACCTTTAAGCTGCATATGTTACATGTCTGAATAACTGATTAATAACTTATGCATAATTCTACTGTTTGTTTAGTTGTTTTATATAATACGATTGTCTAGGAATAATCTCATCGTTGTTTTGTACATACATGTATAGTGGTGTGCGATTCCAATCCTAAATTATTTATATCGTTAAGCGTTTAAGGGTTTGCAATATCAGAATTTAACGTTTAACATTTAGCATTCAACGTTTAGCGCTAAACGTTTAGCGTTTAACTTTTAGCGTTTATTGTCACGTTGTGTGGGCAGGTATATGTTCAAAGATGGTTTTATGTTGCATAGATTATGCTTTATATAAACAAATAATAATTTAACAAGTTGGGTTTATAATTTTGGTTGGTTCCCCGATAGCCTTAGTATTCTAATGGGTATGATAAACACTCATAATGCTGATCTTTATACAGTACATCACTCACATGACATTGTGTAGGCAGCTATTGGTTAGCGGTTACGTTGAGCGTTTAACGGTTGGCGTTCAGCGTTTAACGTTAGGCGTAAAGTGTTTCTATGGTAACCGTTAAGTGTTTCCTTGGTTACTGTTAAGCTTTAACGTTTTGCCTTTATGCGGTAACCGTTGAATGTTGAGCGTTTCCATGTCAGGTTAGAAACGCACGCGACTGTGTATTACTAAATTTTTGTACACCAATAGTATTGCAGATTATTGTTGTGAATTTCTAAGCGCATATACTTCAAGGTAGATCATGAAACAGCATTAAACCAACACATATTTAGTTTGCAAGCTTAATTTTATAGTAACATTATAACACTCTGTCCCAACGTAAGTGTTGTGTATTCCCATTCGGCAAATACATTCATAAGAACGCCCTGAACACGTTAGATTTACGTTTCGGAGCATGACGCGAGTGTCAATAAGTGTACTTTTTAATAACAGATAAAATACGTATAACATTATTAAAATATATTTCATTCGATTGCAGCACCAAGAGACCGCTGAAATGGACACCTTAGCCTCTACAGAAGTAGACGGGCTTCTCCAACCACCAAACATCGAAAACAACAACCATGCAACAAAGGATTTCCAAATCGACCAGGGTTGTACGATTGACATCAGTCGTCCCGCATACAATCAGGACGACATTGATAAAACCTATGGGCGCATCGACCAACCAACCATTCCCATAGCAACCAAATTGGCGGGAAAAGTGCGATCGGCATGTGTATGCAGCGGCGCGTGTTTAGTGGCTCGGTTGTTTGCGCTGTTTCCATTTGTGTCTGTGCTGCGGGGTTATAAATGGAAGAGCTGGATTATGGGCGATATTATCGCCGGGTTGTGTGTCGGTGTGATTCATATACCGCAGAGTTTGGGTTTTGCTATTCTGACATCGTTGCCTCCCATTTATGGACTCTACTCAACTCTATACCCCGTTGTGATTTATTTCATATTCGGAACGTCGCGGCATATTTCGGTTGGTACAATGGCCTTGATTAGTTTGATGATAGGGGCCATCGTCGAAAGAGAGGCTGCCCTTTATACTCCGTCATCAACCACACATGACGTCATAAATACCACCGGCGTTGTAGTTGACATAAATAATGGTATCCATGACAACGACACTGGTTATGACATAACAACGACCCCGAGGGCGTCAGAAGGATTAGATCCGGAAATGGAGGCATTCCGCGTTGACATAGCAACGTCTGTGACCCTACTCGTTGGACTGATACAAATCGGGATGTATCTGTTGAATCTAGGGGTTGTCGCAAAATTCATGCCTATGTCGTTCATTGGTGGGTTTATGACTGGGGCTGCTTTTCATATTATTACGAGTCAGGTTCCCTTTATGTTGGGTGTCAAACCGCCGAGGCAAGTCGGCATATTTCGGTTTCCCAAAATTTGGTTTCACATTTTCCGACTTTTACCGACGGCGAATCCTGCTGAAGTTACCATATCGATTATCTGTATTTGTATCCTCCTGGGTTTGAAGGAATACATCAATGATAAATACAAAGATAAATTAAAGATTCCCATTCCTGCTGAAATCATTGTCGTTGTGCTGACCATAGCGATTAGCCATTTCGCAAAATTGAACGAGCGTCTTGACGTGAGAATTATCGCCAATGTCCCGAGTGGCCTACCTTACCCGAAGGTTCCAACTCTCTACCACAGCACATCTTATATCGCTGACTCTTTCGCCATTGCTATTGTGAGCTACGCAATCAACATGTCACTCGCAAAATCATTCGCCATGCGCTTCAAATACAAACTAGATCAGAACCAAGAAATCCTCGCTTATGGCTTAATGCATGTCATCAGTTCCTTCTTCTCTTGCTTTGGAGGGGCCCAGGCACCGCCCCGCACTTTAGTGCATGTTAATACGGGAGGTCGAACTCAAGTGGCCAGTTTAGTGTGTGCTCTAATGGTGCTTCTTGTGTGTCTCTTTCTTGGTCCAGCAATAGAACCGCTGCCGAATTGTGTCTTGGGAGCGATTATTGCCGTGGCTTTAACCCCGTTGTTGAAAAGCTTCCGTGATTTACCGGGTATGTACAGGACGAATAGATGTGATTGCCTTATTTGGGTGGTGACCTTTTTGGCTGTTGTGATTCTGGATGTTGATGTAGGGCTATATATTGGTGTGTTAACTGGGTTGGTTACTATTGTTAGTCAAACCATCGGTGCGAGTTATTCGCATTTAAGGCAGGCCGGAACCAGCGAATTGTATCTATCACAGGATAAGTTCGAAATATATGATAAGAATTCGCGGTATATCAAGATTTTTCGGTTCGAGGCGCCCTTGTATTTCGCCAACGTCGATCGGTTTAAAGCGCAGGTCCAGAATTGCACTTCTGAAATCATTGATGCGACGTCTAACTGCATATCTGTTGAAACCAATGATGTTATTGCGAAAGATATAGACGGTTCCCGTTTTACAAAAGCTATCATTATTGATTGTTCCTGTTTGTTCTATATCGATCTGATGGGTCTCAACGCATTAAAGGCGATCCAAGGCAATAACAAGGATCTGGATATACAGGTGCTTTTCACGAATTGCCCGGAATCACTGGTGGCTAAAATGAGGGCAAATGGGATGAATGTTGATCATGTGATTTATCCGAGTATACACGATGCCGTTTGTTTATTGACGAAAGCTGCATCGAGTAGAACCAATGCATAATAGACTCTTAATCAAATGAGAGACTTCGTTAGACTGCGCCTCGGCTTTCGATATATACCAAATCAAGAATCTATCGATTGTTTAAAAGTCTACAACATGTTAAGAATACGAACG
This sequence comes from Hydroides elegans, assembly GCA_001703475.1. NCBI lineage: Eukaryota > Metazoa > Annelida > Polychaeta > Sabellida > Serpulidae > Hydroides > Hydroides elegans. The sequence goes on along the minus strand of LQRL01081426.1, from coordinate 18,299 downwards.
AACGCATAATGATTTATGGATGTGAAATCGCCTTAAACTGTGCTTTGTATTTTGATATGGACTGAAATGTTGCTGTACACTGCCAAATAAAGACTATATTTAAAAATAATTTAAATTTTCACGTTTTATATATTCTGCGTGTTTATTTAGGTTTAATATAGGCCTAATCTGTGTGTTTCTATAGGTTTTGATAAATAACAATGATACACATGTATTGCAAACTTACGTTAATACATATAAATGCTCAGCAATTTAGTTTACGTATAAATACTCATCGAGGTTTATGTAGTCGCAAAAACTAATTTGTAAATGATGAAACACTGTTGCAATAGCAACAGTGTTTCATAACAACCAGATATAAAACATTCACAAATTATACTGGATCTTCTGGTCGTTTTAATATGCAAATTGCAAATTGCCAAGTTTATCCAATCGATAAAAGAAGGTGTATTAATCATTAAATGTTTAAACATTTGATATTTTATCTTGTGTAAATAAAGTGTAAAAATAAAGTTATATGATTGCTTATCGTTTTAACGATAATTGCATTGTACAAACAAATTTATGCAACATAAATAGCCTAATTAATTTTTATGATTTTTTTTTTCAAAACTATCGAAAGGCTGTAAATCTAGTACCGAGGTACCGATCTAAGCGTTTCTGGATCCGCTTATATTTTAGATAATTAATCATAAACAATGACATCAACAACAGTACAGGTGGTGTTATCAATATTGCTACTTAGCAATATCGATAACACCACCATCACCAACAGTAACAACAAAATAATTTGCATATTACATAGTGCTTCATGTAAATGATAGAATTTTTTTTATATTTCCCTTTTGCCGCGGTTACACTGAAGTAAAGAAGCAGTTTTTTTTAAGAAAAAGGGTGGTTACACTGCATGTTAGTTTTTACCAAAAACAGCGCATGAACAAAAATCTGCTACTCTTTCTTCAGTGTAACCGCGGCCTTATGAGTTTTGGGAATTATTGTATCTGAGGTATTGCAAGAGTACATTTTAACTGCGTAACCAGGCGCGGATCCAGAAAATATTGAACCTGGGGGAGCAACTGTATAAATTATCAGGCTGAACCGGGGGGCGCAAATTTATTTATTTGTCTAAAAATATAAGGGCGAACAGGGGGGCGTGTGCCGGGTGATTTATATGGTAAATCCGCGCCTGGTAACCGAGTTCGGCTAGCAGAACATACGCCCTTCACCTTTCTATAAATAAGTTTCTTTGGTACAAACCGTCAGTCTGTCGGTCCGTCAATCTGCTTGCCATCATTTTAACAACTGTTCAGGCGAGAGCCTTCAGGGGTCGTTATACTGTTGTCAACTGGTTGTGGCTGAAATAAGGTCCTGGAGTGTAGGTGGGTCTTTTTACAGTTGTGACAAAGTGTGGTGACCCAAATGTATAAAACATGTTAAAAAAATGGACAAAAATAGATATATTCATTTCTAAAAGCGTGTGCTTGAATGGATTGTCGTGAAAGGATATACTCAATATAAGTTAGATATTAGATCATACGCTAAAATTTATTCATGCATGCATGTGAGAGTAATTTAAGAATAAAACCCGTAAATTCGTATCACTAATTTTGGCAACAATCGCATAATTGAAATGAATCGAATATATAAAATAGTGTTAATATTTATAAAATGCAAAGGTTATACATTGTAGACTAGTACTGTGGTTCAAAAAGTACAGTTATGATAAGACTTAAGCAATCCGAAATGTTTCGCTATAAGAGGTTTCAACAGTAATAGCTTATCAATCTCAAATTGTATAACGAACTTGCAAGACGCTTGAAATATATAGGTGCAGGTAATTAAAGGATTCCGTGCGATAATGTGTTAAGTGTTAAATCGTTTGAATTAAATCTGAATTTGCAATCAATCTGACCCAATTAAAGTGAAAATCGAACTTAATACGAAGCATCTTTTGAAACAATAAGACATGGATCTGAAATGCATATGGATCTATACTCATGCCCATACATTTTAGCTTGATAGAACGAAATATGTTTATTCTATATAGCATATTGTCGCACGGAATCCTCTAACAAGCCGGTATATTTTGCATAATAATACATACATTGAAAAAAAAAACAATATTGTTTAAGTGCGTTACATTGAGTTTCTGTACTTGCACATTGCATGGGATAAAAACGTTTGGAAAACACAACATGGCAAATAGAGTGAGTATCTTATTAATTTATAGATTCGAGAAAAAAATATAAGACTCTATATGCTTATATTATGTTAAATGATATTCAATCCATTTACAAATCCATTACACCGTCAATGTATATACTTGCAGATTATATGGAAATTAGGCATTATGTATATAATGAAAATTGTAATTCAAGATGATTTTAGTCCAATAGACTTGGAGTATACAATGGCTATATACATCTTTACATGTACAGCTATTGTGGTTTCAGATTACACATCCATGGAGTCGAATAAAACTAAAACTAAATAGCCGTAATAATGTTAATAAACGATATTTCTTTATTTGATTTGATTTTTATGGCTGTTACATTGTCGATGTATATGATATATGATGTTTCTTAATACATACAGTAAACGCGGTTTATAAGTTGACGACTGCACGCCCGCACGCTTAATACTCCACGCCCGCACGCTTAAAACTCCACACTTAAATTCAATTTTGCGCACACCCGCACGCTCGCACGCCCGCACGCTCGCACGTCTGCACGCTCGCACGCCCGCACATTTAGTGGGGATATATAAGGTTTGCTGTGTCAATTGATAAATAATTGTTGTGAAATGTCTATATATGGTCAATCAATGAGCCATGTTTTGTTTCATTAGAACAATTATCGACTTTAAATATGCCGTTTATTTGTAATAAATGAAATAGTCCCCAAAATCAAAGTTTTACCAAATATTTCCTTTCATAAATCTGTGGTTAATTCACCAAGATTGTTTTTTTTTAATTTCCAAATCGAATGTTACTCTCTCTCTCTCTCTCTCTCTCTCTTGTGACCTTCTGCCACCATAAATTCTTCATTTTAAGCTTTTAGTTTTTTTAAATAATTGTTATTACAAACTAAGAACAAATTCGGATTAAATTAAGCTTGAATCGCCCAAGTTCTTTTATCATATTTTTATTTCAATATTGAATGACTAAACTATGCTTGTGAATTATTGAATATATCAAAATCAAGCCATTCATTTTCGAAAAACAATAAAAACTTTCTTTTATTTCTGATCGCAAAACATTTACTATATTTTAATTGAATTAAGGCAAAACTTTTAAAAATAAATTACTGGAATTTAGAACGGTATAAAACAAGATAAGCCCGTGAAGTTTAAAAAAATAACTGAAGAGAATTTTATGATATTAGACATTTTTATAAAAGTGCATTAAATGTCTCATATCTCGTCGAAGATCCAGCAATTACGGTCCCGAATTAGTTAAATAGCAATATCCATAGATATAAAATAAATTTAAGGAAAGAAACCGTCTAATGAAACATCCCTTCAAATAAAATCATATATACATGCATAGCCATTGAAGGAAAAATCCACGCCCGCACGCCTGCACGCCCGCACGCTCAAAACACTCCACGCTTAAATCGAAATTTGTCCACGCTAAAATCCGAGCGTGCGCACGCAAGCCCGCCCGCCCGCACGATGTCAACTTATAAACCGCGTTTACTGTACATTGTATTATACTAAAGAAACTGTTTTAATTGTCCTATGATTGATCTAACATAATTTCTAAACTAGTCTGTGTTAAAAGGTTATTTACATTACTATATGGAACAAAAAATCATTGCACATTTGAAAAGAAAAATGTATTTCAATTAAAGACATCTAAACGAGCAGACTTGGGTGCTTTGTTATCTGGATAATTGGGTCTGGCTTGTTTTTCAGTCACATTTGTCCTAAGTTGAAGTAGATCGTTAGTGGCAATAATTGATAAAAAAGGAACACATTTTAAATGAACCATACTTGTTTTGAAAACACCCGTTGTGTGTCTTTATAATTGGTCTATCATATAAGGATCCGACTCATGACGTCAATAGCCCTACGCTCTTTATTATTCACGATTCCACTCGCAACATACATGTATATTCAAGAGAAATGAACCTGAATCCTGATGCATTGTTAGAATAAATTATGGTATGTGTTAAAGGATGATTATTTTTCCAGGAAATTACCAGTTGAATACAAAGGAGAGTTGTACAGTTCGTAATAAGTGGATTTCGTATTCTATTGATCAGAAACTAACACCCCTTTGCAACACGTCTTTGAAAAATAAACATGCCAAGTCTACTTAACAATTGAATCGCTCTTGAATGGCTCTGTGCGACAATGGATAACGAATACTCACGACAGAGTAGTGCGTAGAGTCACGTGATAAAAAGGAGCGTGATATAGAGAAAGATTACATATAATGCGGTTACTGCAATTACATATACAGTTGTACTTGGACTTTCAACTTTTTATGTTTTCTCGAGAAGGGCACCCCACGACACATTTGTGGAAAAGTTGTTAAATCACCTTAAAACAACATAACAAGTATATACATCAATAAAATAATGCTTTTTGAACATTTACATTTTGCAAAAAGGTGTTCCTTTTTTCCAAGCAAGCTGGGCTGTTCCTCCTTTTCTAGCCAGCTTGGAGCAGTAAAGGAACACCTTTTGCGAACATTGAAGTGATGATTATATCATAAATACCTATAATATATTGTAAATAACAGTTTATTGTACAATCACAAGCAGGTTTAATCAATTTTGAAATAAATATTCTCAATATTTATTACGAAAAGGAGGAAATTATCAAAAAAGGTGTTCCTCAATCTGCTAAGATCTCCAAGCTAGAATGAATTGGCCCAAACTTTCCAAGCCAGCTGGAATTTTGTGGGGAACACCTTTTTGGGGGAACAGCTCGTGGGGTACTCTTATCTCGAGACCGCGATTTTTCAATTCACAGATTGTTGCATGAACCCTTCAAGTAATTTTCCCTTCACTTCTTCCAAATATGAGAAAACGTAATCAGGTAGAATTTTAGCACCTGATATCGCTGCACTGTTTAATCTTGACTATCAACGTGTTGAACTTGGTCCAGAACCAATTACGATTTTTTGTGAAATATTGAATAAAGAGAAAGTATATCGTAAGATGAGTCCGTTTTTCCTCAAGACACACTGGCTTTGGTCATGAAACAGGCCGGTTAAACATCAAGGATGGCGCCTTTGAACCACAAAACTCGCAATTAGAAATGTAATAAACGAAGTGTGAATTCATAGAAGTTATAATTATATAACATACATGTATATTTTTTATTTGAAGTAGGACATACATTTACCAATTAAATTCATAGAAAGGATAAAGTCACAAATAATCAGATTATGCCACATGACCTACATTCTTCTCACTTTCATGTGCAGCTATGAATCCTAAGTTTTAATTTATTTAAAACCATTTTTTATCAAATCAAATTATTCGAATCCTTCGCTACCAAACTTGTTTATATGTTAATACAATTTTGTTATAATTATTTAATTGCAAACTATAACTTATAGTTAATGAAATGTGGTCCAATGTTTATGGACGAATTGAAATTAAGGGGTTGTATATTTTATTATTGATTGTTATCGAAATATCTTTTAACCCCATTTTCATTAATATAACTTATGCCATCCTTTTATTAATTTTATAATCCAACTAATTTATTATTTTGAAGCACAACGAATCCGAGATGGACACCATCAAAGAAACCAACGCCCTCTTGCCGATGCATTCCATTGCAACCAGTGATGTGAACTCAAATCACCATAGCAACAAGGACTGCACCATCGTCATCAATCGCCCCGCTTACAACCAAGACGACTTCGATAAAACATTTGGTAGAATCGACCAACAACCAGTATCTATGACAACGAAGCTAGCAACGAAGATTAAATCGGGATTTAGTTGCAGTGGTGCATGTTTGATTAAACGGTTAGTTGCTTGGTTACCGTTCCTAACGATAATACGGAAATATGAATGGAAGAACTGGATCGTTGCTGATATAGTGGCGGGACTGTGCGTCGGCGTAGTTCACATCCCACAGAGCATGGGTTTCTCCATCTTAACCGCTCTGCCACCTATATATGGACTCTATTCAACGCTGTATCCCATAGTGATCTATTTCGTATTCGGAACATCGAGGCATATCTCGGTCGGAACTATGGCCGTTGTAAGCCTTATGATAGGAGCCGTAGTTGAAAGAGAGGCTGAGTTATATAGTGCCTCTATATCACCTGGTAACATCACAGACATTTCTGAAATTATCATCAACTCTAACTATAGTACCCATAGCAACGAAAGTATGAATCACATAGCAACCTCGTCGGGCGCTTCACTGGACTATATCAAAGACATGGAAGCCTTTCGCGTTGACATCGCCACCTCAGTAACTTTCCTTGTTGGATTGATACAAATCGGCATGTACCTGCTGAACCTTGGAGCCGTTGCGAAACTCATGCCAATGTCCTTCATTGGGGGCTTCATGACAGGGGCTGCTTTTCATATTGTAACGAGTCAGATTCCCTTTATGCTGGGAGTGACCCCTCCAAGACATTCTGGTATATTCAGGTTGCCCAAAACATGGCTTGATATTGTCATGCTTATTCCTGAAGCGAAGCCCGCTGAGGTAATCATATCAGTTGTGTGTATCAGTATCTTATTCATTTTGAAAGAAATCATCAATGAGCGATATAAGGATAAGTTAAAGGTCCCAATACCCGCGGAGCTAATAGTGGTTGCCATAGCAATACCATTGAGTCATTTTGCTAAGTTTAATGATCGACTCGATGTAAGAGTTATCGCCAATGTTCCAACCGGTTTGCCTTTACCAAGAGTCCCCAGCCTATACCACAGTCCCTCCTATATAGCAGACGCCTTTGCTGTAGCAATAGTAAGCTATGTAGTTAGCATATCATTAGCGAAATCCTTTGCCTTGAAATTCCAATATAAAATCGATCAGAATCAGGATATGCTTGCTTATGGTCTCATGCATACCGCTGGGTCATTACTTTCTTCTTTCGCTGGCGCCCAGGCGCCTCCAAGAACTTTGGTTCAGGTAAATACCGGCGGAAAAACGCAGGTTGCTAGTTTAGTCGCTGCATTAATGGTTCTTCTTGTTTGTATCTTTATGGGTCCCTTGATTGAACCGCTTCCCAATAGTGTTTTAGGCGCGATTATTGCAGTAGCTTTGACGCCGTTGTTTAAATCTTTTAAGGATTTACCGGGTTATTATAGAGTGAATCGACAGGATTTTGTAATTTGGATGGTCACCTTTTTGGCTGTGGTTATTCTCGCGGTTGATGTCGGGTTATATATTGGTATTTTAACTGGGTTAGCTACTATACTTGGTCAAACCATAAGTGTGAGCTACATGCATCTTAGACAGGCCGGAGTCAGCGAATTATATGTACCAAAGAACAAATATGAGCTCGATGACATTAAGACGTCACATAAAATCAAAATATTCCGTTTCCAGTCACCGCTATATTTCGCTAATGTGGATCAATTCAAATCCCAAGTTGAGATATGCAGTGATGAAATAAACGAAGATAAGGCAAAAGGAATGGAAACCGGTGATATCATAGAAAAAGACGTGCAAATGTATCAACCAATCAAAGCGATTATCATCGATTGCACATGCCTGTTCTATATAGATCTAATGGGACTTAACACCCTGAAACAGGTCGTATCTGCGAACAAAGACCATGGAATTCAAGTTGTTTTTGCTAATTGTCAAGATTCCCTGGTTGCAAAAATGAAGGCGAGTGATATGAATGTTGATCACGTGATATATCCAAGTATCCATGATGCAGTCACGTGTTTGACAACGAAGGTCAGCTCTAGTTTTGCATGAATCTGTCATGGGATGTCTATATTGTAGCAGCGTCAAACTTAGTTACTAATAATAAATCTGTGTCGGACGTTGTAAAACACTGGATCAATCTGATTTAGCTTAAGGAAACGGTTTTCTTGTTTTACCACGTCAAAAGATAATTTGTTATGTTGACATTGTTGTAGACTCTCTTAAATGACTATTTTGCTTTTAAGCGATTTACTACATGTATGTGTGATATATCAAGCTGAATCAAATTATTGAAATTATCTATATTCATGTATAAATCAAGGGTGCGTGAGTTTGCAATACCATTGCGTATGTCTATATGACGCAAGTCATACAGCTTTGTTTCAGTATACAATATAAAAAGTAAAGATTTAATATAAAAAATTACATACAAATAAAAATCATAATGTTATCATTGCGGAAGTGTCTTAGTGAATGGCGAAAATGATGACTTTGTAATGATATATGATAATCATAGTTGTATAATTATCTAATAATAGCATTTTCCCAGCATTGTCAGCGTATTCTATCCAAAGGCGAAAAAAAAACAATTGATTCACCTATTAAACTCCATCAATGTCATCTTTTTACAGTATGACTCCAAATATAACTGCTTATCTTCAACCCCATTTAAGGTTAGATCCGGGTAATTTCAAAAGAGTCACTGACTTGAGGTTACTATCCTGCAAAATAATTATTTTCTCTTTTATTCAAAGATACCAACTACTCCACCTCCATCAATTATTTATCATTATAAAACAATGGTTTTCAAAGCTATTATGCTTATTAAATTCCCAATGGGTGAGTAATACATGTAAGTAAGATATATCAAAGACAAATTCAGAGAAAATACTATCTTGAAAAATGAAACTTACAAAATCACATAGCGAGTCAGATGGAACCAGGAAATAGGGTTCATATTATCCTGTAACATGCAAAATCAACTCTCATATGTAGGCTTACTTCTAGGTGTTAAGCCTTGTTTAACAGGATGGGTTCATATATGAGAATACAATTTCACATGTATGTACCAAAAAAATTGAATGTTCCCACTATACAATTTAAAAATCTCACACAACTCTATGAACAAAAAAGTGTGTAAAAAATAATATCAATCGTAAACTGATAGTAAAGTATCACATAGTAATATCAAATGAAATATGCAATAAATGTCACTGCTTCATAGAATTCATGGATCTAATTCCATAACTCTATTTAAAGATAAGAAAAGCAAATTCCAAAAAAAAATCGTATTTAATGCGTAAGTATAGATCTATACAAATATATTCGTTTCTACTGTGCCCAATAAAATTATAACGCTCTATTTTATGAGATTTCCACAAAATTAACTTCAAACATGTTTCATTTAGGGACTTTAAATATCTTGGTATTTAGCATTTTAATAATATCACTATATAACAATGTTTTATGATGGGTGACTAATTAAGTTGCAGATTGGTACAAAACATAGTAATCTTGGCCCCTATTACAAATAAATTAGGCCTCTGTTACATAAAAGAGTTATTTGTAAATCACAAGTTAGTTGCCATTTTCTTTTCACTGATTTTATTAATTGTGTTTTTTTAAGGAATTATCAAGTCGCTCTATGTGATTTCCAACAAACAAACAAAAAAATCAGTGAAAATTACAACTAGCGATTTTTGTTCAGCAAGGCTTTAGAGTCTTTACGCGTATGCAGGGCCAAGCATAGCTCGTTGGTAAATCGAGTTTTTAAGCAAAGTAAAGATTTATCAATGAATTTAGATAAATTGGACTCTCTGGTAGAATCCCATATCACATGTGTCCCCCTATAGATTGTATTACAATCTTAGTACAATTTTCATTTAATGAAGGCGCCTTACCGTGCAATCGTTGAGAAAACTTGTGTGCTTTTACCATAAAGGCGCGCTTACCTGAAACAGGCACAACAAAGCTCAAAGCGAGTTTCTTATGTGTTATACCATTTTAGCTTGAAGAAAAAAAGCGCATAATTGAAACATACAAATTACGCGTGTTTTTTTTTTTTGCGTCAACTGAAGTCGGTATAAAAGCATAAGAAACACACTTTTTTGCCTGTTTCGGGTGAACGCTCCTCAATACAACAAAACAATGTATTGCAAGCTATTTCGTTCATACAACTCGCAAAAAAGAGCGTTTAAAATCAAATTGATATAGAAATGCTTTGTATGATTTATATTATTAATAAAATACAATTAATTATAACCTAGTTTGAAAATAATGTAACTTTGTCAAACAGCTCGAATACTATGGGGCTTAAAATTCAAGGCTCCGATCAGCGCTTTCACCATTTTCATTATTTTAGATACTAATAAAGTATTTGTTGGCTTTTATTAAATCATTCAGTTATTTATCATTTTGCTTTTATGTAGAGTTTTGGCTAAGTGAGTTAAGCGCATTTTATATGTCTCTAAGTAATAAAAATGTTAGGATGAAATACAATATCGATGATTTCCAAGAAATTCCCCGGATGGAATTTTACTGAATTGTTGAAACAAAAGCAATCTCTTAATTAATGAAGATGACCGAGATCTTTAGCCGACTTAGTTGACTGTCCATTCATTAGAAAAAAAATAAAAGATCACAAATACAAAGGAGCTGTAAATTAATAAGTAATGTATAGTATCAAAATTGCTTTCAATCCGCATAATATCTTTGCATGGTTCAAGTCAATTCGAATGTCGCATATGCTATCCAGGCATTCACAATTAAGGTAAGTGCCATAAAAAAGTTATTCATTTGTTTCATTTATCTATAAGGCTGCAGATATACCGAAGAAAAAGAAGCAGCTTTTTTCACGCGTCCTGGTTTTGTCCTTTGTTTTATGACAATTAAGATGGAGGTGAAAACCCGCAGTAAAACCACCCTTTTTCTTTTAAAAAACTGTTCATTTGACTTCATAGTAATCATGGCCTAAGAGTATTTTTACCAATGGTATGTAAAAGGCTATTGTTAAAAGGGAATCAAACAAAAATCATTTCTCAGGATTTATTTCCAAAACAACACAAGACGTTAACATACTGTAATTTGAAATGAATCAGAACCAAAAAGGTAGCTTGTACACAAATGAAACCAAATAATTACATTTTATTTATTAAATTGTTGAAGAAAACAGTTTGTTGGTTTGCAATATCTTGAAAATAATATTTCATCATAAATCAAAACTTTCCTTCATAATTTCAAAAAAGAATGTGATAATAATCTCTGGAACTATATATTCAATAACTACATCGCTTAAGCAATGTTAGAACTGTACAGTTTAAAGAAATAACAATACAATAAAACAACGAGAGCTTAATAAGCTTGTTTTACAATAAAACTAAATGAGAACAACAAGAAATAAGTTTAAGTAACCCTTTTACATAAATTATACATTTGTGATGCCCAAAATTACAAAAAAAAATCTACAACAATATGAATTAGAAATATTTGATATATTTGTATGTTAACTGATAGCAATGCACAAAACTGTACTTGGCTTTAAGCAGCATTATAAACATAGTGGATTCTATTAAAAAATATTAAATGCAAAAAAATCAAAGTAGTCCGGTTGAATATCTCCTTTAAAAATAAAAATAAAAATACTAATAAAAAAAATATGCTTATCCAAGATACGTTTACCTCGAAAATTCGTTTCGTTTTCAATATTTTGATTTTAAAATACATGCACGTTATACAAAAATGGATTCCTTAATAGGGACAAAAATCTAGAACTTTGAGGCATTGCTCTAAATATGCTCACACTTGGGAACTTTTCAAGAATCTTAGAAAATTTCCTAGCTTTTATGAAAAACTGCAAAAACGATTTTCTTTATTCACTTTCAATTTGCGAAAAAAATGTCGCCATATATTCCAATCAGCATAATTATTATCACATTTGCACTTGAAAGTGCTATTTTCGGA
>LQRL01081399.1:19752-30729 GCA_001703475.1 Hydroides elegans | reverse complement strand
AACTGATATATATGACCAATTTCTCATTATATTTCAGTTTATTATGCCTAGCTAGATATCTCTGAATAAAATTAAGCACTAAATTGGCGAAATAATTTATAAAAATCGACAAAAATCTAAAATGGTGTTCCTTAAATTCTTGTAGCTAGAAGGCCATTTTTGAAAGTTTGTAGCTAGATGAAATTTGAAAAGGAACACCTTTTTTGAGGAACACCTCGTGGGGTGCTCTTCAAGGATATAAAAGTATCATAGACAATATGACTAGTTCGACGTGCGCACAAATACTCTACTGACATAAGCCTTCATGATTGAAGTTGATCAGTATAAACACGAAGAAGAAGAAGAAGAAGAAGAAGAAGAAGAAGAAGAAGAAGAAGAAGAATCTTAATCCGCAATTATCGCCCACATGTTTACATGTTCTACTTTATCTATCGAACTGATTTTTTTTCTTTTATGGAACGATTTTATACCGTTTGAATTTGCGGTTATTCTACTTTTCATATGATTATGACATCAATTAAATAAATAGACTGGAAGAAATCGGCTTCCTTAGGAACATTGGTATAGCTATGAGCTAAAGCTGTAAAATACTATTTTCGGGTAATAGAGAGTTTGGGCAGAAAAGTAGTTTCGGGCATTTTTGCAACATTTTGCAAAAACACTTTTAGTCATCCGCTTATTGTCAGGGGCACCCAATGGACCAAAATTGTATGTAAGTCTTTAACATTGAGAATTATTCCGAAACGTATACAGAATCTAAAATTATTCTGAAATCATATCCTACAAGGCCCAAATATCTGTTCATATTTTGCTAGCTAGCTGACCATAAAATACACCATTTCACCTAAATTATATGTTCTTTCAAGTTGCTAGCTAGAACAACCAGAGCAGATCCGAAATATTTAATTGCTTAATTAACTTATTTCATTGTTTTATCTAAAAAATACATACCAAAATATGAATTATAACCCCATTTCTTTGTTGATTGCTAGTTATAAGAGCTCATTTTAGCATGAATCAGTAACATAACTAACTTTTTGGTTTTGAATCGGAAACTGAAACGTCATATCTGTTCACAAGAGCTGTTCATTTTACTAGCTAGCTTGGGTGGCCATAAGAACAGATATTTGGCAGAACAGATCGCTGGGTGCCCCTGTATTGTTGGTCAATTTTCTTATTAGTGCAATGGTACGTTGTATCTCAAGTAGTTGACTTTAAGTGTTAAAAACTAATTTAAAGTGAAACAACAATTATTCTGCCCAATCCCTCTATTAAACAGCACATTCGTTTATTTTTGCACTCAGTAGAGACTGAGATGAGTATTATATAATATTGAACCCAGGTAGAGATGCTGTACAGAAAAGGGTCAAGTGTAAAAAAGGTCAATAAAGCACATGTGAGCAATATAATTGGTTGCAATTGTGAAGGTATGGCCATTACCACAAATATCCTCATGATTGCCTAAACTCTCTAGTAACCTGTTGGTGTAGTGTGTATGGAAACCGATAGAAAAGAACGAATTTACACACCAAATCTTACTAATGGATCAAACACAAACTTATATCTAGACGACAATATAAGGTTATAGACGATATATAAGGTTATCTTAAGATAGCGACTTGAATAAATTTCAGTGTGACCAGTGGAAATGTCAAGAGCCGAACAAAATACAAGAATACATTTTTATTATGACTGTGAACTGTATTACATAATATGTTAAAACAGCCAAATCTCTCATTCTCTATATATATCTCCTAAAATACAAGTTTGTGTATAAGACGCTCAAGGATTGTTGGCGGTTACCTAGATTTTCCTGGATATTTCAATGAGACTTTGCAAACTCAAATTTTACACTATGTATTCGACAGTGCTTGGAATGTATCAGTTCATCAACACATGGTTTACCAACTGATTTCAATAGTGTTATCATCGTTGATCATAATTATGTCCCTTGTAACAAAATTTCTCCCTCAATTACAGATTTTGGAGATGCTACATACTTCTCTTCTGAAGGAACATATTTTTTCTTACAAATGGTCCTTTTTATGGACGTAACACGACACTACTTCATATTTCAAGGATTTGGTTTCGTGTCAGTGGCTTTGTCAAGATGACTCTTTACCATATATTGAGACCACTGAAGAATTACACAATATATTGGAATAATGAATGAAATAATGGAGGTAAGACAAACAAATGAAAAGACGCGTGACAGCGAGCATTATCTATAACATCTTGAAACCAGAAAGTCAGAAATCACAAAACTAATAAGTACCTGAATTACTTTTGTGATTTCATACTATAATGTGCAGTTTCACTACAACAGTTCCTTACAAGATCGTGCCAGAATTTTAATGAAATCTAAAATGATTTTCTTTAGAAGCAAACTATATTAATGTAGCTTTTAAAACATTATACATGGTATAAGACCTGTCGCTTTATCAAATATACTGTGACTCATTTGCTTATGCGTTAATTTTATACGTATAACCCGTTTTAATACAATGTAGGGGTTTTGCTCAAACTGGATACATTTCTTGCGGATGTTGGTAGGTGTACTTTCTATAAACTTCTATAAATGTTTCATACTCGTCAAGATATTTTTTCGAATATTGTAAGCACCCGATAATGATACGCACAAAGCATTTGCCCTCGAATGTCATCATTATATTTCATATATAATTCACACACATAACTAGATAAGTAATTTTGCCGTATACAATAATTATTTGCTGATAAAGTGTGAAATAGAAACCGCACAAAAATATGTGATCGTAGTAGCTATGCCGTCCCTGACTCGATCATTCTTTTTCAAAAGAGTTATTACCTCAAAACGGTTCAAATCTATTTGCAATCAAATGTGTGTTTTCAAAGATGGTTATGTAGTGATATGGATATGTAATCTCATTTATAATGGAATGTAATTCGAAGGAATCACATCAAATATCCAAAATCCTTTCAGTTAATTGGCAGTCTGTTCTAGTATATATTTACAAAGGGGAACACAAATAGTTATGAACACAATACCCTACCCATAAGACCCATACTTTTGCATTCCTTCTTGTAATTGAACATTGGCAATATTGTGTCCATCCGAAGATGGACTGAGTTCTGTAGTTAATTTGGTCCGTTCGGGAATATTGGGAATTGAAAATAATTTTTAAAGAGCGCAGTGCAAATACTTGACGAATATTATCAGACAACATTTGAAACAGCAAATGTCAAAAACTATGAATTTTAACTGTCTAGTCAACCTGCCAGTAATAAGAATGATAAACTATCTACACATCGTGACTTCACAGGCATAGCTCTATAAGGAAATGATGTCAATAAAATTCCTTGGTTTATTTAGGTACATATGCACAGTGCTATAGACGTCTATGCCAATGCCAAAAGAAGGTTTACTATTCTCTTAAACCATGAACTAATTAATAATTGACTTTTAATACTGCTATATTTTTTAAAAAGTTGAATGATTCAATTTAACAATCTGTACTTATTAAATTGATCATTATTCTGATATAATATTAGGATTAAACAAGCAAACATGCCGATTTCGCTTGCTTACATGTTTCGTTTGTCAACAGGTGACGACTTTTTCGCGGACAAATTGTATCGCCAATACAGTCCGATATTGTTCCTTTATACAGCAATCGCGATTTAAGGCTATCTATTCAGTGGCTGGGGTATAGAGTGTTGGACACCAAAACATTTTACAAGCAGATGGAATAAATTTACTAAGAGTGCGTGTTGGGATAAGGCTATATTGAATATTTCTCGTATCGACATTGAAGATGGATCAGGGCTTTATGATGTGTCAAGCAAATCCGATGAAGCAATTGATGCCACGCACTTTCCACTTATTCTCATTGGTCAATGTTTTCTTATGCTGGCACCCTATGTTTTCTGGCGGATGATGACAAGATTGAGTGAATATAACACGGCAAGACTCGTAAAGGGCTGCCATATATTACAGCTTCAAACAATCCGAAATATACCAGACACTGTATTGAATTCAACTGAGAGGAGCACGGAAAGACAGACACACGAAGATGAACGTCCAATAACCGGATATGAAACTCTTGCCGCTGCTTTTCTATACGCTTTGGAGCCTCCCATTACCGGAATTGCTAGATATCTACTATGGCTGCGAGGCTATATACTCGTTATAACCTATGCAATTACAAAGATCGGTTATGTTGTGACTGGCATTATACAAATGGCTTTGCTCGGTGGTTACTTTGGCGTTGATTTCTTTAAAATCACTTCAGGACATACTTTATTGGAAAAAGTAAACAAGGGAAGTCAAGGTTCACCGTTGTTACCGCGAACATTTATATGCGACATCCGGGTTAGTATCTTAATCAGTCACTGCATGTCACATAACAGTTTATGCATAAGTCTAGATAAGATTCTACACAATGTTCACGTTGACACTTTATATGTATATTATATGATAGACGTTCTGTAAATAATGGATGTTTGTGATGACATTTTCGGTAGTATTTTTTAATAGTTCTTCAAGCAATTAGGATTATGACATGCTATTCTGAAAAATAGACTTAATTTCAATTTATTAGATAGATATAAATAGATGCTATACTGCAAGGGTAATAATTTCATTATTAAAAAAGTACGTTTAGATATGTTTATGTATTATTAGTGTCTTTAATCTATCTGCAATCGAGCAATCGATTGGACGCTATAGTCCGTTTTCCATACGCTAATTATTGCGAAGAACATGTAGAGTATATATGTACATATAATTAAATTGTTTTCAGATACAGGTTTTGGGAGACCTTCAGCGATACACAATGCAATGTGAACTAAGCATCAGTGTATTTTTAGAAACAGCAATCGTCATTCTTTGGCTTTGGCTATGGTTCATCTTTACTGTACAGCTTACAAACACAATAACATTTCTTATTCGAATTGTGGGGATCCATTTTGTTACTCACGAAAGAATTCACGAAACTAGAATGAGTCGCCTGAGCATTTGGCTTGGTCAACCAGATGCAAAGCTGGCATTTCCCGTTTATATGGATTTGTATAGCAACGCTTTGGACGAGTTCGCTGTAACGATTATGTCAGCTGATGGCTTATTGATGCTGGATATAATAGAAAAGAATGTATCGGTTA
Source organism: Hydroides elegans (assembly GCA_001703475.1). NCBI lineage: Eukaryota > Metazoa > Annelida > Polychaeta > Sabellida > Serpulidae > Hydroides > Hydroides elegans. The sequence goes on along the minus strand of LQRL01081399.1, from coordinate 25,590 downwards.
TGGCGGTATCCCAACTAGTTAAAACTGGATGGTTTCTATTTCAGAAAAGAAAAGAAACTGTTGAAACAATTCAATGTGGAGATATGACAAATGATGCCGATGTTGTGAATCTAATGGCTTGCAGCTATCTCAACTTATAAGAATGTTGAGTTTTTATTATTTGAATTTAAAACCTAATCCTTTTACAAATGAGTTTGTCTAGGTCGTGGTTGCATTTGAGTGAATATAAGCAGCTGTTTTTGTGCTCTCCAATGTGTTGCTTATTGAAAGCCAAATAATTTATAACAGCTAGCTTTTTGCAGTTTTTCTATCAAGAATGCATTGGAAACCACGAAAGCACGAAAAATCACCTGCGCAAACTTCTGCCTTAAAGGCTTAAATACTCGTTATCATATAAAATAAAATCTATATTAGAATTATGACCGGGGTGTTTATCAATCAAACATAAAGTTCATATTTGACTCAATGTAATAAAATTTACATATAAAAAGGAAAGTTTTTTTTAAACATGTCATTAAAAAACCTTCAAGGCACGAAATTTAGTAAAAAATAGAGAGGTTTGATAATTTTGCTGCGTTGCTAGCTTTTGCAGAAATGGTAAAGAACAAATAGAAAAAAAACATTATTATCATTTTAACTTCAAAAAAATATGAAAGTTCCTATTTGGATTTTACCCCAAAGGCATGCCGTTAAAATTTGAGACTTTTATTTGGCATATTTTAGTAGATATCTTTGGAAACCCGACTTTAAATATAATAGTTAACTGGGCTTTATGCATAAAAGCTATTTTAGGCATTTTATTGAAACATATGTAGACACAATTGTACATAAGTCTGTATTTATCTGTCAATATATATTTTACAAAGTATTTACTTGTGTTCTTTTGATTATGTTTGGCAATTTAATTTATAATGTTTTCTTATATAATTTTACTTATTATAAAGTTGCTATGTAATTAATGTAAATAAGTTAGTGAATCGTATGTTTTGTGTACATTGATATTGTTTCACAATGAAATTTTGATGATATGATGCCTCGAATGCCGTTTCATTGGTCCTCACTAGGTACATAAATGATCAGGTGACCGACGTAAATTAAAAACACAAAAGTCAGTAAATGGGGTCTATCCAAATTGCCATAGTTAATTCGATAATTAATATTTTAACGCGAAATCTTGACATATTGTAGCTAGTATATACACCTATAACATGTAAACAGCGTTAAAGGATCAGGTATATAACATAATATTTACGTCATGTACATCGGGAGAATGCAATGTGACACGACTTTTTTTCAAGACACACGTCTATCATCGTGTTTTCTTACTTTCGTTCGGCGAACAAACGAGATATTATGAATAACAAGGAAGTATTTGTGAAACACGAAAAGGCCAATTTCCGGTAGCCGAAAGTGTCAAAAGGCACATCTACACACCAAGACCATTCATTTGAACCTATTCCCAGGTCTCTACGACCGTCCATTAGAAAGATACAGCCTGGAAAGCTCAAAACCACTGTTTTTGGACATTTTGGCCAAATTTGGCCATTTCCGGTGGCCGAATATGGTCAAAACTGTCAAAAGGCACATCTACAGGCCAAGACCTTTTATATGAGCCCACTCCCAGGTCTCTACGACCATTCGTTACAAAGAAACAGCCTGGAAAAGCCTATGTTTCGAAAAACCGCTCTTTGTGGAGATTTTGGCCATATTCAGCAAATCCCGCTGGCCGAATATGACCAAAACTGTCAAAAGGCATATCTACAGGCCAAGACCTTTTATATGAGCCTACTCCCAGGTCTCTACGACCATTCGTTACAAAGAAACAGCCTGGAAAAGCCTATGTTTAAAAAAATCCCTCTTTTTGGTCATTTTGGTCAAATTCGGCCATTCCCGCTGACCGAATTTTGCCGAAACTGCCAAAAGGCACATCTACAGGCCAGGACCTTTTATATGAGCCTACTCCCAGGTCTCTACGACCATTCGTTACAAAGAAACAGCCTGGAAAAGCATATGTTTTAAAAAACCGCTATTTTAGGACATTTTGGCCAAATTCGGCCAGTTCCGGTGCCTGAATCTGGCCGAAACTGCCAAAAGGCACATCTACAGGCCAAGACCTTTTATATGAGCCTACTCCCAGGTCTCCACGACCATTCGTTACAAAGAAACAGCCTGGAAAAGCATATGTTTAAAAAAAAAACCGCTATTTTAGGACATTTAGGCCAAATTCGGCCATTTTCGGTGCCTGAATCTGGCTGAAACTGCCACAAGGCACATCTACAGGCCAAGACCTTTTATATGAGCCTACTCCCAGGTCTCTACAACCATTCGTTACAAAGAAACAGCCTGGAAAAGCCTATGTTTCGAAAAACCGCTATTTTTGGACATTTTGGCCAAATTCGGCCATTTCCGGTGGCCGCATATGACCAAAACTGTCAAAAGGCATATCTACAGGCCAAGACCTTTTATATGAGCCTATTCCCAGGTTTCTACGACCATTCGTTACAAAGATACAGCCTGGAAAAGAATCGATGACGGACGGACAGACGGACAGACGGACCGACGGACAGACGGACGGACGGACACCCCGAATCTATAGGCCCCCAACCTTTGGGGTTGGGGCCTAAATATACAAGAGGTGTTAGATTTAATTTTCTACACTTTCATTTTTGTTATGAAATGTAAATCATACAACTTACATGCTTATAATTTTAACAGATGTTTGTTCAAAATAGTATTTTTCTTTCTTCTCCGTGTGCGTTGCTTACATTTATAATAGTCATTCGAGTGACATCAAAATTATCTCCAGTGATTTGTTTCTGGATCTTTATAACATCTTTTTCATCAATTTTATGTCTTGGCATTGTTGAACGTTGAAACGACTTAGTTATAATGAAAATATAAGGGCCCGCGTATATTATTGTAATAGGGTTTCTTTTGGTATCACACCTTGTTTTGTCTACACAGCACAATAGAAGAGGTGTTAGATTTAATTTTTCACACTTTTATTTTTGTTATGAAATGTAAATCATACAACTTACAGGCTTATAATTTTACAGATGTCTGTTCAAAATGGCATTTTTCTTTCTTCTCCGTGTCCGTTGCTTACATTTATATAGTCATTCGAGTGACATCAACATTATCTCCAGTGATTTGTCTCTGGATCTTTATAACATCTTTTTCATCAATTTTATGTATTTGCATTGTTGAACGTTGAAACAGCTTAGTTATAATGAAAATATAAGGGCCAACGTATATCATTGTAGTAGGGTTTTTTGGTATCACACCTTGTTTTGTCTACACAGCACAATAGAAGTGTGAAAAAATAAACTGAACACCTCTTGTATAAAACATAACTAAAACATTAATATGAAATTCAAATACATGTACATGAATCCAAACAAACAATGGTAAGCTATTTTTATTTCATATTAATTTATCAATTTCCACATATATGGAACGAAGAATGATATACGAATTCATATACCGATGAGACAAATGATAGGGTTGAAAACTTTCCAAATTAGATAAATTTATGTGCCCCATCATAGAGTTTTGTTTACGAATCACGAATCACCACGAAATCAATGTTTCAAATAGCTTCAAATTTTTGCTAAAAATTTCCAAATAGCCTTTCATAAATCACATTAGAATATTTCCTTGGTCATTGCTCTCCAAAACGCGTGTTTCTGTGTTCTGATATAAATAGTAATATACTAACTAATTGGAAAAATGTTAGTTTTCACAACATTTGTAGGTGAACCAATTAACTAAACATTCATTTGATAATAATTTGTAAAACCAAACATAATGACATATAACAACGATCTTTCGAAACAAGGGGGTCTGGATTTTCGCTACCTCAGTTTATTGCTCACCTTATTTGTTTGTCCATAATGATAAATAATATGTTTTTTTTCGACTGACTAGTCTGGTCCTGTAATCGTAAAGTATGTATAAAATTAATAATTCAATTACATTAGTCTGTTATGTTCCCGACATCTTCGACTTATAGTAAAATACAGCTCGATTAACAAGTGCGTGTCTGTGTTTGATTTTCAACAAATCGTGTAAAAAATGAAACCAAATTAGTTTATAACATATTTTATTACATATGCTTATTGTATTAAACAAACGAATCGCGAAAACGTAAATTTTGAATGATAAATGACGAAAATAAAAGGGTGAGCAATAAACCGAGGTGGGGAAAATTACGACCCCCTTGTTTCAAAAGTAGGCAAAGAGATGAGATTTTAATTTTATGAATTATTTGCTTACTGACACACCTATTAATGTTATTGAAATCAAAGTTTTCAGTATTTGGTTACATAGATATATTCACATCGGAACACAAAAATACGCTTCTAGGTTAGCAATAAACCGAGGTAGCCTTCTACCTACTCCCAATCAAAAATATGTAGTCTACATGTATCCCTTTATTATGCGAATTTATTATTCATTAGAATCTATTTATATGCGAATACAGTGGGTGATAAATGTCTCTATATACACTAATCTTTGTACATACCTTTATTTCAAAGGTTGCAACTAGCTGATCACTAGCTCTATAAGGAAGCATATCTAAATTAAAATTAATTAATCTATATATAGCAAACCTTGGCACGACTATGCACACTATCTAATTACGACAAATGCATACGTTTTTAAATTACAGTAAGTTACAGTGTATGTGTAATTTGCCTCCCGTCTTTATGTTTTTATTTTAGAAGTGAAAATCATTTAAAGCGGTTGTGAGATAAAGGGACAAACGATAGGCATTTTTTTTTAAATTAAACATTTATACTATTTATTTATCGTCATATAATAGGATTCTACAATAGAAAGACATAAAGGCCAAACAATGACACTTTCTCTAGCTTTCAAGTTTGGATTCTCACAAGGTGATGATTTTTTCACGGAAAAATTATTTCGCCATTACAGCCTGTTATTCTTTATCTACATTGCAATCGCGTTTTCTGGCTATTTCGTCAGCGGTTGGGGTTTAGAATGCTGGACGCCTGCACATTTCACATCTACGTGGGATACATACAGCAAGCAAACGTGTTGGAATAGGGGCTTGTTCAACATCACACGAACCGCCAATGAACCGGAAACTGGAACACACTCACCTAATGAAATATATGATTTTTCATGGATGCGTTATCTTCCACTTATTCTCATTGGTCAATGTTTACTCATGCTTGCACCCTATGTTTTCTGGCGGGTGGTGACAAGATTGAGTGGATATAACACCTCGAGACTCGTGCATGGTTCCCATATATTGCAGCTTCAGACAATCCGCAATGTACAAGATGACGAAATGGACTCATCTGAGGGAAGCACCGAAAGACCGACCAGCAATTATGAACGTCCGAAAACCGGATACGGAACTCTTGCTGCTGCTTTTCTATACGCTTTGGAGCGACGGATCACCATTGTTGATAGATATCTACCAAGGCTGCGAGGCTATATACTGGTGTTGTTCTATGTAATAACAAAAATCGGTTATCTTGTGACTGGTATTATACAAATGCATGCAAATGGCTATTCTTGGAGATTTCTTTGGCGTTGATTTCTTTAAAATCACATCCGGGTATGCTTTATTGGATAAGGTATACAAACAAACCATGGAAACGGCTCACAGATATTTCCGAGAACCGTATTTTGTGATATGCAAGTAAGTGTTTTTTTTTTCAACCTACTACATAAGTAACGCTACCAAAAACCACTTCGTTAAGGTCTGTTTAGTATGAAAGTTTCGCCCTTAATTTTTCGCGCTAAAATATTTACTAATTGAAAATACGATATGTGAATGATTGTTTAATATTGTTTGCTTGCTGC
>LQRL01081399.1:0-11431 GCA_001703475.1 Hydroides elegans | reverse complement strand
CACTCCACGCTTAAATCGAAATTTGTCCACGCTAAATTTCTATCTTGCGCACGCCCGCACGCCCGCACGATGCAAAGTTATAAAGCGCGTTTACTGTAACATTGGCTCTCTACAATGCGTGTCTACAGTATTAAAAAGAAAATAGTAAAATATAACCATTGGACTCTAGAAAGAATTATTTTATCCACGATTACCTCACTGGGTATAAAAGACCAAGAATAAAACCATACAATGCTTAGTTTGGTGCAGACTTTGGTAATAAATTTTCTTTTCAAGTGCAATATTCAGTTTATTCACCAGAAAATCGTATCATATCACTTCATAATTACTCGCGATCGCTTTATCAACTGCAGCCCTCAAGAAAAGCATGCAGAACTTTGCCACTGAACAAAGTCCTCCGCAAATTCGTGCAAAACTTGGATTAGAGGTCTATGTTGTCGATAAAAGTATAGGGCGCGCGAGTTTATATTTCAGCTAAAAAAGGTAACAGGTCGCGCAATTAAAATCCTTGTTTCGTTTTGCTCAAATGAAACCATGGACATACAAAACTTTTGTTTGGTACCCATGACACTTTAGAACCAACCGAAATGCATTCAAACCTACAAACTATACGGGTGTCGAAACATCACATCATCATCATTATGATATATACCGATTTGTAAGTCGTTTTAGTATAAAGCACAAACAGTTTCGTTAATAAATCGCAAAGCGGCCACTTCGCTGTCACCAAAATTCTCGAAAATGCAGTTCGCTGTTAGTAGATGGCGCGCGGGAATAACACTTCAGTTCACACTAAAGCCATTGCATCACATCTTGCTAGTTACTGATTTCGATGCCTGAAACAGAAATTCGAAATTTCAAAATTGCAATTCAAATTATTTACATTAAGAAACACAACATGTAAATAATTAGGAAAAGTCTATTTTTAGCATTATTGTTATGTCAGAAAACTACGCATAATGATTCACATACATGCATTTTTATATTTAGAAAAAGGGTAAAATGTTTTTAATGCTATTTAAAAATCACAATCGCAATCAAAACATATCACAACAAATAGATAAATCTGCGGCTCTTATAATATAGTCGCCTTTCATTTTATATTTATACTTTCACTCGGTAAAGACGCCAAAATGACGTAAATGCGCTATCATATGCAGAATTCTGCATGGACTTCAAAATACCGTAGCAAAAAATTAACATAATATGCATATACAACGTTTTTTTTACAAAATCGCAACGTCATACGTCGATAAAACATAAATGTACTAAAATTTAACGTTTCAATTGTTACGTTTCTTTCTCTCTCCCTCTCTTTCTTTCTTTCTTTCTTTCTTTTATTCTTTATGAAAATATAAATGTTTAGAAAAAAATCAATGATAATGGTGAGGAGCATCATCCGGTTTTCATCCGGCATCATATAGCCATCATTTGAAATAGTGTAGCACCCAACGTATATCATTAAGCAATACAATAATACTGATATTTTTTATCTGCAATTAAAAACACAATTTTTACAAACCACCCACCGGGGGTCCCAGTAACGTATTATGATGATGCAGCGAAATATGATGCACGCCCTGTCTGCGCGTGCGCTTCTTTTGCGGCGGTTTGATTCGATCGGCCACCGGAATCGATTTCGTGCGCAACTGAATTCTCCTTCGCCGTTCGCCTTGCCGCTCGAATTCAGTCATGATATCCTGGTTCTGCTGGCGGCTCTCCTCTAGTTGACGCCGGGCGACCATGATATCGTTTTCCTTTTCCTCTGCTTCCATACGCGCTTTGAAGATCTCCTCAAACTGTTTCCGCCATTGTTCGTCGCGTTCGATTCGTACTTCGCGTTGCGCCGATAAACGCTTTTCGATTTCGCGTACTAGGTATTTGATGGCGGCTTCCTTTTTACCCGAGTAGCGAGCCATGTGTTCTGAGATAACAAGTGGATTGAAGTTCGTCGTTGATGAGATGTATGATACTGCCAGACGAATAGTTTTATCGCGATCTGGTTTGCACAAATCCTGTAAATCCAGCGTAATTTTCTTCAGTTCTGGATTATACTCGAGCGCTTTATACACTTCCTCAGTCATTCTCTCTGACGTATCCCCGCCCACTTTAATCGCCTTTCGCGTCTTGTTACTATACACAAATAAAGGCACATTACGGCTAAATACAACCTTGGGTTTGGCACGCTCATTATCTTTCGCATCCATTGTCAACTTCGGTTTCTCCGTTTTATCTCGTTGTTTCAATATAGGTTGTTGATAACCCGCTCGCGACTTCGCTGTTTTAGCAGCCGCTGGTTTCTTCGACGCTTCTTCCGTTTTAGTGGCTTGTTCGTTGACTTCCGCCCACGCCAGTTTGAGTCGTTCGGCGAGCCACGGAAAACGCCGAACGAGAGCGAGCTCCTCTTCGGAAAATACCGAACTCGTGGAGTTGAGTCGGGATCGCGGTTTGCGTTCCTGAGAAAATGAAATTATTATTATACTGTATATAAATAAAAAGACGAAACTCATATTTATTATTGATAAATAAAATATGATAAAACTATGTGCAGAAGTAATGTCTTCAAAATTAAGTTATAAAAATAGGAACAAAAATAATAAGCTTTAGGAAAAGAGCAATTTAATTAAGTTCAGACAAAAATGTATGTTTTTTTAAAAACATGAATGGGACGCGAAGGGATCTTCCTGAGGTCCTTGAGTCTATTCATTTGCAAATTTCAGCATTTTGCGGGCTAAATAGATCATTCCTCGAATTTGTTATTTTGCTGTCCTTATGGTTTAAAAAGACACCTATCAAATCACATATAATTAAACTTGGGCATTGTATTTTATCTGAAAAGAAGTAATGACACAGACATTATCCATTTTGTATTCATTGTAATATCTAACATGTAACTAGAATATTATGATTTGACATTGATACGACAAAACCTTCGGTGCATATTTATCAGAGGGGGTCTCAAATCCTCAAATGAAAAGGGATATATGGTGAGGAATAATGAGTATTTATTATTTCTAAACGTTGTTTATTTTGTATTATTGCAAGCATATGAACTCTAAAGTTATCAACTATGAAAACATTATTTCGTATAGTAAACACCTTGTTGGTATTTATTTTATTCTCCCGAAAGAAATAGAAATTGATATTACTTCATCACTGTTAACAAAATACGACATTTAAATTATTATTCATCCTAATTTGTTCAAGGCTATAATGCAACAAAAAAACAGGCTTTACCTCATCCCTTTTTCTTTCCAAATCCTGTCGAAGCAACAGCATTTCCGGTTGAAGCAGAATATTCCTAGCCGCATCAATAGGATCTGGTTTTACATGAAACATTCCCATCGACACATCAGTCGGTGGCACAGTAAGCGAGGTTGGTGACCTCGGACGATCTGTATATGTATTATAGTTAAACGCTTCCGGTTCTGGTTTATGCATTTCCGGTTTGAATTCTGGTATTTCCGGTTGCGTTTTGTTTATTTCCGTTTCCGTTTCATCCACTTCCGATTTGAATTCATCCACTTCCGGTTCCGTTCCATTTATTACCGTTTCCAGTGCAACTGTTTCCGCTTCAGCTCTTTCTGGTCTCGATATTTTGATGAATGGAATGTTATCTTCTGGTTCATCGCTTGACACAGCTCGGTAAGATCCCCTACGACGTCTGGTAATTGTAGATCGACGACGGACCATTGGTCTACTGATTGCTGGCTTGAGTGTGTCAGGTTTTGGTTTGCTTTCGTCTGGAAAATGATAGCAAGAATTAAATTGGACATGTCTTAAGTGTATTTATATAATTCAAAATTGGTCGGCTGGTATTTGCGTGGATTTGATCCACTTTAAAAAAGACGCCGTGAGCATTGTATAGCGTGTTCTTCATATAGGCCTACGTTCTTTCGATTGCAGTTACCAAACGGCAACTGTGTTGAAGATAATCATCGTATCTATACAACACTATTATGTGAAATTTCCTTACCAAATGAGATGTACTGTTCTGTATCTTAAACGAATCAACGGGATTTTAATAGAAGTTTAATGGTGCGCCTCGAGCGGTTTTACTGCAACTTACAGTCGTGCGCATTACTAACTTCTCGTGGCAAACGCTAAACGCTAAACGCACAAACGCTAAACCCTAAAACGCTAAACGCACCAACGCTAAGCGTTAAACGCTAAACCATAGCTACCCACATGTGTGAGGGGTAAATAAAGAAAATCAATATGAGTGGTGATCATAACCTCTATCTTGCCCTTTATCAAACTCTAAACGCCAAACGGTAAACGTTAAACGCTTAACGTTAAACGCACAAACGGTAAACGTTAAACGCTATATTCTTATCTTGCAAACCCTTAAACGTAAAACGCTAAACGCTAAACGTTAGAGAAATCGAGAAGTTCCCACTCGACAAGACGTCGACGGACGTCGAGAAGACGACCTTATTTGGGCCCGTACGTAAGTTTCCCGACGTCCTTATTCGTCGCGGATGTAGAAAAACGTTGCATCGACGTCCCGTCCGAATCGGACCTACGAATGACGTTCTACGGAAGCCGGGACGTAAAAGGACGTCCAGAAAACTTACATATGGGCCCAAATTAGGTCGTCCACTCGACGTCACGTCCGAATAAGACGTACTATGGACGACCCTTGCCGAGTGGGTTAGTACTGCGCGCCACTGTACATGCAGACGGCTGTATGATATTTTCAACTACATCGAACCTTTAAAAGCGAGTATATCAAATTAAACCATTCCATTGAATTGTTTACAAAAATTGTGTGATGAAATAAAGGTGCAAAGAATTCGTATATCAAGCGCGGATTTAGAGGGGGCTCACCCGGCGCCCAAGGTTCAATATTTTTTGGATCCGCGCCTGTATATGTTAATTGCATACACGTTTACTTACCTACTAATTCGATATCTTCTAAATCCATTGCAAGATTTTCAATTGATGCTGAACTACTCATGCCAGCATCTGAGTATGCTGAATTTGTATCCATTTTTATTCTGTGTTGATTTTGTTGCATTTAGACGTCAAATGAAACGGATGCTTTATGGATATTCACACATTTTATGAACTTGCGAAATCAATGCATTATCAGAGCATACGACTCGAATGCATCAAGGATATCATATTTTTAACATTTAACATTGATAAGTCCTAAAATTGGTAAGTTCATATCCTGAAATCAGTTTATTGTCTCTTCTGCTGTCATAAATAAAAATACGTGTCTTTATTTAACCACTCCCGTTTTTCGAGTATTTTATGAAGTAATCCTTATAGTTTTGCTACGAAATAAAATAGAAACTTCAAATAACTACTCGAATATTAAGAGGATATTCTCTCATTTGTCCTTCAGTCTATGGTAATATCCAAACCGTCCATGATTTATGAGTTCTCATATTTGGATGGTTTAAGAGACTATAACAAATATCAATGAAATATCAATAAAAGTATACTATTTTATATTTCGCAGATTAAAGAAACTACATCAAACATGAATTGAATATCAATGAAAAGAAACTATTCCATATTTCTCAAGCACAAAACTAAACATTATCAATTCATCTACACTTATTTTCTACAAAAGAGAACATGAGTACAAATTATATGTAAATTCATTACATCAAATCACCTCACAATTATTCAAGATCCGTTTAATGTTGTTTTGGGCGACAAAAAAGACAATACATATAGAGAGGATCTTCGTTATTCTCTTAGACCGATACATGTTGTCAATCGTATGTAGATTATCTAAATCTCGTCTTTTACCAATAAATCTTGTTCGCTTATATTTCCTAATCTGCCGCAAGATCAAGCGTCTTCAATGTCATATAATTGGATAGAGAAATAATGTGTATATGAAGAGTACATATAAATGAATATAGGTTTATGGTGGTATTCAATGAGTTTTTGTTTAGTCATTTCAATGAGCAGAAACATTATATGAAAACAATTTAGCATAAAAGTTTGCATTACTTTAATTGGGAAAAATAAATTTAAGCAAATAACAGATCATGTGAGCATAATTTAACGCGTCGCCTAATTTGCTGCCAACTAATATAACTTGATTTCCCGTTGCGGTGTCGAAAAAAAAAAATGAATGCAACATTCTACTTTATCTTTAAGAAATATTTAGCATCTTTTAAAATATAATTTTCTCACCATTTATACTATGTTTTATACTTTTTTAAAAAAAAACTTTTGCATAGTGTTTCAATGGCCAACAATTTAATTAAGTATTATCTACGTTAAATTGCAAAATAGAAATTATGTATTTTGATGGATAAAACTATCTCAATAAAATAGTTTGATGACATTATGTAAAAAAAACAGTGACAGCGACTAAACCCATTATATAGAAAAAAGAAAGGGCAGCACATCTACCATATAACGTTAACGAGCAACCATTCTCTAGTCATAGAACGTCGGTTAGACGTCGAAACTCACTCGAATGGTACGTCATCGAATTGACACGATAAAAATATAAGTACAAGTACAAGCAAAATACATGTCCGTCCGATACGTGAGCTATTAACGACACATTCAAATATGGGTCAACAATAATTGTCAAATAGCATTTATTGCGTCTGAACCCTCCTTTTCAAACCCTTCTTTTTTGCTCAGCCCATCAGCAATTCTTTTCATGGAGCAACCACGTATTTTGGCTTCATATCTTTCCCTACCAGCTGCTCGTTCGATTTAGCCGTCTCTTTGTATAAAACATAATTCAATTAAGAGACATAGACAATTTTTGGAATTCATAGCCTTCTGCATTAAAAAAGAATAATTATGGTACATGTAACAAATTAATGAAAGACATTCATATTGTACTCTTACAAGACAAAGACAAATAGCGAATGCATAAACTACAAACTATTTTATGTTGTATAGTCTAATATAATATTCATGGTGGAAATTAATTTGAGGAGGAATCAAGAAAAAAATCAGTCCCATCGATGAAAGGAGGAGGCCTACGATCCAAGGATAGAAATTTAAGGGTACATTCAAACTTTTACTATTTAAAACATTAAAATATCACATACACAAAAGTGGTCTCCATTATGTAGGCCAATCAAATAAATCTGCTCATCTAGCTTGTTAGAACTGAACAAGAAGGATCATGATTATTTCTGAAATTCAGGCGCGGATCTAGAGGGGGCGCACCCGGCGTGCAAATCCCGTTCGCCCTCATATGTTATACAAAAAATTGGCACCCCTTTACGTTCTGTCTGATGTTTTATACTGTTGGCGCCCACAGGTTCAATATTTTCCGCAATAGATCCGCGCCTGAAATTGAATGCAATTAAATATTTATAGACCAATTTTTAATTATATATTACACATCTATATAGTAATGAATATAAATAAAACGATTTTAATGAATTTGAAATAATTCTATACCGAAATGCACATTTATTCTGCCACATTAAAGTGCAAACATATCTATATTCTTATTCGTGATAAATTTACAAGAGAATATACACATCATGTAGACTTTGTTTAATACATGTATATATTAAATGAATTTATATATGATAACAAGCAATTGAAATAACTTTCATATCTATCATCAAGTTTATCTTCTATTTAATTGCGAAATCATGTTAGGCGTTATCTCATTTACATACAATAAACATATATTCGAACTTGAAACGAAAAAGGATTGCTACTGTATTATTAAATAAAACCACCTCTTATTAAGAAACGATATTAATTAATCTACATGTACGAATGTGAACGATTGCAATGTTATGCCTTTTTTTTAAATTTTGTCATGTAAATTTAAGTTGAGTATAAACTGAGAGTTGATAAAACCCCATAGCATCGCTTATCGTATCGCATTATACTGATACAGGGTTGATATGCGCTAGCTTAGCAATTAATGGATAAGTGTTTCATCTGAACTTTTTCAAATGCCATCTTATTCTCATGAAATGCAATAATTTCATCGACATAATTAAATATGTATACTCCAGACGGGAATATCTAATCAAATAGTGTGTTATGGCATATCTAACTAATAACAACAGTATCATATTGGACAGAAGCACATTTCAGGATACAACTGGGATTGAATAGCAAGAAAAATATTGTCTTTTGTCGTCGCAATTTCCATTTATATATATGTATGCCCGTCTGCGATACAGACATGATTAGGTCTTTTCCTCCCTATATAATGTCAAGGTTCAGACAACCATACACATTTTTCGTCCTAATTTTCTCTGCGTCTTTCCTGTTGTTTTTGTGTCGGGGCATTGGGGTTTTTCATCAAAGGATGTACGTACTACCCATTTGGCGGTGAACATTCTCATTAAAGGTCTGAACACATATTATGCATTAGCGTTTGTATCAACGTTATCGCATCGTTGCGTCATAACGAACACGCGTTAACGATGCATCAACGATGCATTAGCGTTTGCATTATGCATTGAAGCATATGTTAATACATCGTTAATGCATATTCGCTATGACGCACCGATGCGACAACGTTGATACAAACGCTAATGCATCCTATGTGTTCAGACCTTAAGTCAACGTTGTTTCGGGGCTCACTATGAACGTGTTATGAGTGTCATTTGACGTTACGACGTCGGAGCAACGTCATCTAGGTCAAACTTGGTCCAGTAGTTGAGACAATTTTGGTCAGCATCTTTATGACTAAATGTGTTTTTAAAAACGTTTATATATAATCAAATAAACTTTATCCACGCTGAGTGTTTTCTCGTACATGGAGAGATCATATGAAAGCGGAAATAATTATTAGAAAAATAAACAAGAAGAAAGTAGGTTTATAAAGTTTCAAAATAAATAAGTTCATGTTCAATAGTGGTGCGGTTGTGACAATTACAAGGGGCATGCAGGTCTCATTTTAATTGGATTGCTGATTTCATTAGTTTTAACCTTTTTAATTGGGTTGTATCGAATTCAAAGTTGATGCTTTAACAAAGATACCATTGTTCTAACTGCCAATGATGGTTTTATATATGTTTTCTTTGTATATGTTAATTAAACTAATGTTTAAGTTATTTGAAATGGTATGCTGTGCAAGGGAAAAGTGCAAAAATATATATTCAAATTAATTCAAGAATGAGGCCTTGACTTTTCCCGCTGCTATTATTGCATTTTCGCTAATGAGCATTCATATTTATCCATTATTCTCACGTTCAAATCGCTTTTTTTTTTGCGTTAACAGTCATTTTATCTGTAAGATATGCATGTACAAAAGAACGTAGAGTCTATGCATAGGGAATATACTTATATTTCATGAAACGTAAATATCAGTGACCTGGCGCGGATTCAGGGGGGGGGGGCGCCCATGTTAGTTCCAATATGTTATACCAAAAAATAATTTGACACCCCATTTGGATTTATATTTTCTATCATTGGTGCCTCCTTTTCAATATTTTCTGGATCCGCGCTTGGTTTCCTTGAATGCTATTCTTTTCAATTGCATACAAATGTTTTATCAGCATTTTGAAACATTCTTAAATATGAGAACTGGAATATCCGTTGTGTTTTTGGTCAAGGTTCTTCTCTTTCCAATCAACTCAGTTTTCTATTATGGGGAGATCGCGAAAACCCCTGGCATTCAAATGACGAAAGAGATTTCGCCTTAAGATATGTTCGCTTACTTTTAGTATATGTATGCCATGCTCACTTAGCCTTAACCATTGGCTCATGCGTAGATAGTATATTGGCTTTTCTTGTGGGCACCAAATGGTAAGTTGTTGACATACGTATAATATTGTCGTTAAAAACGTTTGTCTAATGGTGTGGTCATTAACAATCGAAACTAGCAAAATATAAAATTTGTAAATTATGCTCTGGGGTTTTCTCGCAATGTTGTAGTGATTGTTTAACTTAAATTTTTGAATGCCCGTTAGCTCCTATATATGGAAAACCGAAATTTTATAAGCTTTTATCATGATAACAATTGTATAATAGCAAATGGTCTCGCGAAGCGTTTCAAAACTTCAAATTAGTATCTGCAAGCATTACTTATTCTGCAATTGTCAGTACACATGATTATAGTAAAAGTAAATAAGCTACGAGCGGAAGTGCTTTGTACGGACGCGACCGTTATATTATAAATATCATTTGGTCCAGACACAATCACACAAACGCTACAACGTTTAACATGCAACGTCGGGTCCTTTTTTCGACGTTCTGGCGAGGTCCTCCAACTTAAGGGATAAAACGGCCATGAACGGCGCCAAAAATAAATCTAATTACTCGCTGCTAAAAATTACCAACTTTCTCCTCAAAATCGATGACTTTCCCATTATGGGCGCCCATAATTAAAGAACAAATATAGACTTCTACTACTATAGTGTGTGAAAATTGTATCAGGGCTACAAGGGATCTGCTGGGCCCCGCTCTACCCCTCGGGCGCTCGGTGATAAGAGGAACATGCGTTACGTTCCCTCTCAGCCTCGAAATGAACGGAAGATGGGCTGCTTATGTCAATATATGTTTGTCACTTCTCCCGTTGTCGCTTAAGGCAGAATGTGTGCTCTCTCCCTATATGCCCTTTGTATATGGGTTCGGGGTTTGGTAACTTTTGGTATTTCTTTTGTGTAAAAAGGCTCGCGCTTTTATCGCGATTGGTTTTTAGCGCCAGTGGAGGGTGGAGTATATGTATGAAAGGTTATGGAGGGTCTCCGGATAAACTGTTAGGGAAAATAATAACTCAATAATGTTTATTGAAAACATATAAGTAGACGCTTACTTAAAAGGTTTCCGCAATTAAAGAAGCCGTATAATACTCCAAATATATTTGAAAGGGTAATTCGACAACTTGAATGTGGATCAAAGAGCAGGTTCACATGTTTTATGTTGCATTATGTATTTGTGTAATTCTAGAAAAGTTTGCTCGTTTTCCTGCCCTTTTCGTCCCTAGAATTAGAATTATTTGTGTAAATTATCCTTTTTTTCTACAATGCAATAGTTTATGAGTAAAATTAAAGAGTTTATAAAACATGGCGTTTTAAAACAAGCATGTTTTTAAAATGATCAAACGATGAAAATCATAAAAATATATATATTGGTTGGTCTCAAGTGGGATTTGCGAATTTGTCAATCATTTTCCATAATGAGACTGATATTTAGGTTTTTTTATTTAAAAAGAAACAATGTTGCTCATTGCAAAGTACATGAAATTAAGGTATGGATTGAGCAAGTTAAGATAAACGTACTCAATTGGGTATTATTTAAGGCGCTTTGGCTCAAAATGCAAAAGTGAAATATAAAATTTATAATTCGAAACACACGAATGCTTTAGGGTGTGAATAAAAAATTGCACTTGCTTTTAATTAAAAACCATACAAAATTTTATAACAAATCACTTATTCCTCGAATAACTTTTTTATTATTCAATCTTTTTTGAAACTGTAAGCGCAGTATTTTTTCTTGATTTTTGCCACACATGTCCATT
>LQRL01081397.1:27589-47644 GCA_001703475.1 Hydroides elegans | reverse complement strand
CATGTGATGGAAATAAATAGGGGGGGGGGGGTTTCAAAAATAAATGGGGGGGGGGGGTTGGTCCGAAACCGGCCTTATTTGTCTACTGGTGCGTTCACCCAAAACAAGCCCAAAATGTTCGAAAGCATGTTTGCTGTGTTTCTTATGCCGATTTCACTCGACGAAAAAAGCGCTTAGTTTGTTTGTTTGAATTATGTGTTATTTTCTTTGTATGAAAAATGGTATAAAAACATATATTACAACCCCAAATAACAAACATGCTTTTGAGTATTTCTGAACCTGTTTTGAGTGAACGCCCTTAATGTGGTTATGGCTTTATGGGAACTCTCTGTTGATCTTAAGTTATCAAAAGGCTAATACACTTGACAGGATATTTACTTTAGAAATATAATTTTTTTAGACCCTCGATCGACCACAGCAACTGAGGAGCCGTTTACTCCAGGTAACTAAACGAATTTACTAAACTGGTTTTTCTGCTACTTGTACTGCTAAAATATATATCTAATGGGTATGTCAGACATGCGATTATCGCGTCGCAGACAGTCTGCGACTCAATGAGACTGGAAAATCGCAGCAGTGTGACATACCTTGCGACGCGATCGCCGACGGTCTGCGATCGTCGCCGACTCAGTCTCATGCGATCCAACATGTTGGATCGCAAACGTCGGCGTCGCAAGCACATCAAAGGGAATCTATGCTGCTGAATTATTTTTGACTAGTTAAGAATATATTTTCAGATGTAAGAACAATATTTTATTAAGGTTTATAATTGAAGACATGTATAATTATATATTTCCCATATTTTGCCATGAATAATGAATTCAATAATCGAGGATAAATGTGCAAATGGCTTTGTGACGATAATTGTATTAAGCAATTGTGATGTATTGTCATGAAAACTTTATTACGCGTGAACGTCACATATGTATAGTTATTTCTTTTTGTATTTCAAACACAGGTGTATTGATTAAGAAAACATATAATTTAGTTACAATAATGATAACATGGCTTTTGTGTGGACAAACTTAGTTTTGACGTAACAAACAAAATAATCGTCATAAATGGAGAGCACCCAACGAGTCATAATCAAAATGTTAGGAAAGTGAGGAAAAAAAATGATGAGGTGTTTTTAATGGTTTAAGCCAAATATAAGACATGCTGCACCAATGGCTTTATTATAACATTGACATTTGTGTAATGTCATAATATTTCTTATTTTATATTCTGCAAAATAAGGGAAAATCTTAAGAAAAATCGCAAGGAAAATCGCATATGTGACATACTAATCGGGACGGCCTAAAACTGAATGCAACTTGCGATCCGAGTCGGCGACCCGAGTCGGCGATTCAAATATCATGTCTGACATATCCTTAAAGATGAAAGAAAAGTTATACGTTTGAATAGACGTAATAGATAAAAACGTAACTGGAGGGCAACAAAAAATGTATTTATAAAATAAACATATGAATATGAGGAAGATTGAAAATAGTAATTTTATGCAAGTACCATTTCAAAATATTTTTTTTAAATATATGGAATCTTCTTTAACAACCATAGTGCAACAAGTTGTTAAGTCCGATGTTTATTATAATAGTAACTGACACAATGATTCTTAACAGTAGCGGCCTAAGGCCATTTGTACACGAAAAGTGGGGAATTACAGGAGCGATCGGAAGAAGGGGCGATTTTTAATAGAGTATATAATAGCGAACGGAGGTGCGCTCGTCGCTACTATCCTAATGTTGATCCATGTTTAACTTATCCAGACTATATTTTTTCTAGTTTATGCATTAAGTGTCTTCCTTTATTATCCTAGATCCATATGACTGTGTTCGAGATAACCATTATTACGGATCTGCTTCAAGCGTCGAATCGGTTCCCTGCCTCCGATGGGAGGATGTTTTGAGTGAGGGCGAATTCGAGCATTTAAAGTACATTCAGCTGTTTAGGGAGTCTTCTTGGGATAGTCTGGGCAATAAATGCCGGTAACATTTAAAAATTATTTATAAATATGTTTAATAGGATATATGAAGTGTTTTATATAAAGCATGAATAAATTTTGTGTCAGAAATAGTTATATGTTCTAATGCATTAGTAGTATAACCCAACCAATATATTGAATCAGCCGTGATCAACCACTAGTTTCAACAATTAGTTGAATTTCAAATAACAGAAAATACAACCTGAAAACTTCGGATAGTCATTTATGTCAATCTTTGTTAAACACATACCTCCTTGACAACTGACCTAGCGATTTATTGAAATATTTACCGTTAGCAAATCTATATATTTGCTGGTTGAAAAATCTCTAATTCGACACCGACTGATAAATATATTTCGGTCAACGTTGAGATTTACTGACAAAATGCAGCTTAGCTATTTAAGAGCCAGGAATCCAGGTGATCACCCAATAGGCCTTTACAAAGGTCATGACGGTACATATTGTTTTTGCTCAACACAATTTTCTCAGTCAAAATTTATAAATCTAGATTGATATAATTTAGGTTCATGTCAACTTTATTTAAACACTAGAAACCCGGATGACGACCCAGAAGGCCCCTGGTGCTTTCTACCGGGAAACACATCCGACTCGGCACCGCAGAAGACCTATTGTTCCATTCCGAGTTGCCCTGGTGAGAACACTCTTTCTTTCTCTGTCGCAATAACATCATATGACCAAGGCACATATGATATAATCTTATAATGCCACATCGGTTTTCAAATTTAAAGTGACAACAGATAAGTTTAAATAAACTGTTGTAACTTATTGAAAGAGCAGTGAATACTTACTCTTTTGAAAATATGTGAATAATGTAATGTACTTTGGTTTTATATGTGATTCGTGTGAAGACACGTTCACGCAAAATAAAAAAACTCAAAAAGTGCTTTTTTTAAACTCAAAACAGTTTCGAAATTCCAATACCATTATTTTATTAAGTATAAAACAATTACAAACTAACAGTAAAATGATTTTGTCACAATAACAATGTACAACCAATAATTTTAACTAGTTTATCATTTCCTATCAATCCACCAATAAATATTCTATTCATTTATATATGTTGCAGCTGATTTAGATTTTGGATGTCATTCTAACCCTTATAAAAATGAACTGCTTAAACTGAAGATAAAACGGATTTCGAGTTCCCAATAACATTGTTTTATTGAGTTTAAAATAATAACTAACAGTAAAATGATTATGCCAGCGTACACCTATAAAAAAGGTTTTACATGTCATACCCGTCAATCTATTTTCAGTTATATTTCATTCTTATTTTTTCCCAGCTGATTTAGATTTTGGCTGCCTATCCAATCCGTGTTTAAAAGTAATTGGTTCTATGGAATAACAATCACCAGAGATTTAACATAAAGATAACATACGTTAAACATAAGTTTTACATACATGTAAGTCTACAAATTAATTATATTTAAATTTCTTATTCTTTTCCCAGCTGATTTAGATTTTGGCTGCCTATCCAATCCGTGTTTTAATGGTGGGAATTGCGTGCAAGTCGACGAAGGAATTTATTGCATATGCCCAGTTGAATATTTCGGGTTTCGCTGCGAATCATGTAAGAATCTATTGTATATTCGCAAGTCAATATTTCTAGTGTCGCTGTAAATCATGTAAAAAGCTGTTGTATATTCACAGGAAAATAGTTTGGGTTTCGCTGTGAACCGTGTATTGACAAAAAAGGTAACGAAGTCGGAGAGAGCAATATAGCATAATTGATCCTTGCAAAACAAAAATAACGAAAATCAAAGGGGCGACAGGACTATCACAACTTTTATGTCACTTTTATAGATTTTGTGATTCCGATTAGGAGTTATCAGTCTGTGCGTTCCCATTTAGTTCTCCGATTTTGACACGAAGTTGCAATTTTAAAAAAAAGCGGAGCACAAAAATAAACAACAACATTTTGATGACATTTTTGTATGTCATGTTGTATAGTAGTTTTTCATAATTTACCATAGCGGCTGAATGCAGAATTCCTGGCGACATATATGAGGGAGATCTCGCAACGACATACAATGGGAATGGCTGTGTCGGTTGGTCATCCTTAGGAGAGCTTTTATCGAATCCCGAATACAGGGATTGGAATCTGACAGAAAATTATTGCCGGTAAACTATTGCCTTTGCCTATAACTTACAGCATTGAAAGTGTTTTCGTTATCATAAATTTTGTCTTCCAATACTAGCTGGTCGTATTCACCCTAATTTAAACAGGCAAAACAGTGTTATAAACCGATTTGTTAGGTTTCTTCTACCAAATTCACTTAAGACTGGCTGTCTTACGACGTCTGAGAAATTCATATATTCCATGTTTTTAAAAAATAAACTTTGTACGATCTCGTTATGGTTTTTGTCAAAACTAAAAGATACATGATTCTGGATCTTTAGATTAATCATATCGTCTCAATGCATCGATTTCTATTTTAGCCAAATGGAAAGCGATTTGCCACAATGCATCACCTACCTGAGAGGCGAACTAACCTACCGATCCTGTACCGTCTTGTCTTGTCGTGGTAAGAGCATTGTTAACGTTTTGTCACTAGTTTCAAGTACAGTCGCGCTCATTACTTAACCGATAACTCATGCTACGCTGAAAGATAGCCGTATAACGTTTAAAACTTAACGTTAAGCGATTAACGCAAACCACAAAAACGATAAGCATGAACGATAAACTGATTTGTGGTGTATAAATAGAATCACTATGAGTGCTAATCATAACCGTTAAGCGATAAACGTTATACGATTAACGTTTACCGAAAACCGCGAAAACGCTAGGCGTTAAACGATAATTATGATATTGCAAACCGTTAAACGTAAAATGATAAACTAGAACAGTTAGAAGATTTTGAACATCTCAAATCGTTTGACATACCTCTTTTTTTAAAAATAGAATAAATAGCATACCAGAAAGAACTATGTATTTTGGTAGGAACCCGAAATGAAAAACTTATTGAGACCCTGTCTTATATAATTTTTAACAATTGATTTCCGAATGTTGGATATATATAGATATATATCTTTTTCCTTCAACAGACTCAACAGATTGTTTATCCCACATCAGCCCATACGGAGGATACAGGTTCGACCTTTGATTGATATTTTCTCATTTTCACAAAAACAAAACAAATACAATTTGCATTACAACACGAAATACGAGACATGGCAGTTCAGCACAAAATACACAAAATACAGTGATTATTGTCTCATATTACAGAATATAGTTTAAAGTAACAACATTCATTTACAACACTCATTAAAATGCTTAATATCTTTTAAATGATACAAGGGGCTCTGCTAAATATACTTTACACTGATGTTTTCGCGCAGAAAACAATTAAGGTGCGTTCACCCGGAACTGTCCTAAAAAGCTTGAACGCAAGTTTGTTATGTATTAATTCAAATTCCACCTCAAGAAAAAAGCGCGTTTAGCATAACACGCTTTTGAGCTTTTTAGGCCTTTTTTGGGTGGAAGCGCCTTCAAATTTATGTTATTTAATGTGAGATTTTAAA
Source organism: Hydroides elegans (assembly GCA_001703475.1). Classification (NCBI taxonomy): domain Eukaryota; kingdom Metazoa; phylum Annelida; class Polychaeta; order Sabellida; family Serpulidae; genus Hydroides; species Hydroides elegans. The sequence continues at coordinate 42,120 of LQRL01081397.1, read as the reverse complement.
GCATGTTTATACAATAAACTGGTATTCTAGAAATCGTTTTTTTTAAGTTGACCATTTTTTTTAAGGTCGGACATCTACATCAGCGGGGTGGCAGATAGACGCACCCACATACCATGCGTGCGTTGGGAGCTTACGTTTTCGTCTCCGATAGCTACAGAAAATCAGCTGTATTCTCCCGAGAATGATATAGCTGAAGTGGAAAATTATTGTCGGTTAGTACCCATGTGTTTCCTATTGATTATTTTTACATGTTTGATGGATCCATCAGTGATTGGTTGTTTCTCTAGTGATGTCTCACATGTTTCCGGTCCTATTTTTAGTTCATCGTCGCCATTTTGGTGATCGCGATTTTGTTGCCATCAACAGAACAAGTGCGGAAGAAAAGCTTTTGAACCGAATAATTTCGGATGGGTTTCTAACCCCACTTAATTAATCCCAGATAAAACAGATTGTTATGTTGATGGTATGCCATTTACAATAATATGTGAGAAAGGCTTTAGCTGCCCCATAGTGAAGTCATGTATGTTTACATATATCATTTCTTCTTAAGGGAAACGATTGCACATTAAGTCAATGATCGTAAAGAGGCTTTTATTTCATTATTATTATTTTTATCAATTTTCATCTTTGTCTCTCTTTTTCGTACCCTTCATAAAAAAATAAAGCCACTCCTGTCATTTTCTTTTTTTTTTTATTTATATATTTTTGCGCAAATTGTTTACATTTGGTTTGTTATTGATGTACATCCCAGTAAAGAAACATACGGTTTGAATGTGGCCACGTTGTCAAACTTACCTTCAAACCAAGCTTCTAACCAATCAAGGACATCTATCTATTATACCATTTTTAACCACATTCAATCTTACTTCAAACCAGCCTTTAAATTGTGCTAATGGATACCTGCTTCAATCCAATAATATCGTGTTGGCATTGAAACAAGACTTAAAGTCGTTTGCACCTAGGTTTGAAGTTGTTTAATGATTGTTTAGTTAAATAGGTCACAGCGTTTCATGATAACGTTAAGTATTATTCTATGCCTATATATAAACCTACTCATTAATGCTGACAGTAAATTACACGCCATAGTAAAAAAAGTGAGACCCAAATATTTTTCATTAAAATTTATTATTAAAACAATGGCAATATCTACGATTAGAACTTAAATTGAGTAAAAGATGCCGATTATTATTCATAATCGATAATATTATTCCATTAGTATTGATAGTTATTTATATATATATATATAACAAAACTATTTTTGTTGATGAATTTCAATAAGTTGGTTAATCTCAGAGCTATTGTTTCTTCGTGACCTGAGTTTGATCAATTAATCAGTTTGAGCTCAGTTCTATAGAACGTTCTATAGAATGAATCACGCCATTTGCTGTAGCTTTATGTTGATCTAAATCCAATGAATATCCAACTATAAAATTATAAATAGAGATGTTTGCTAATAAGCTATACTGGTCAATACTTTTTAAACATCGAAAGATACATTCAGCTGATCAACTGGTATCAATTATCAATTATCAATTGCGGTTTACTTTTACTCGGTAACATTATATAAACTATTTACATGCGATTTTTCGTTATGCAATATAAAATGAATTCATAAATAAATCATTTTTCAAAATGATTAATAAACCGAGGTAGTAAATATAAGCACCCCATGGGTAAGAAACTACATGTAGCTGGAAATAAAATATACTTTATAATATTTTATATTTTAATTAATGTATGCAGAGAGGAATAGAATACCTGTAATTGGAGCAAATATCAAAATAATACATAACCTTTTTACACAAATATCAAATAAAATTTAAGCAAAAGTGGGATTTCGTGATTAATAATCTAGATTTTGACTCTATGTGGTGCGTTAAATTAACGCGGTTTAAGGGTTTCAAAATATGAATTATCACATAATATGAAATATGAAATTGTCACATAATGAGTGAAATACTTTGAACTAACTGCATTATTAATAGTGGATCAGTATTCATATATTTCTGATGACGTAAAAATTCGCACGTAGGTTTATGACGCCTATGGCATCGTGTGCAAGAGGTGCAACGAATTTGTGTTAAGTGAGTCATAACGACTAGATAAGTAAATAGAAAGAGCAAAATTGCCAGCGTGACCATGGAATTCGACCTTACAGGATGTGGAAACGCGACTCCTGAATGAACGTGATCGGCATACGAATGATCATGCGCAAGCAAAATTATTCGTCAAGTTACTTTGAAATAGCAAACCATAGACTATACAGTGTCATTCTCAGTCTTCCGACGATGATCTGATAATATTTTATTTATTTGAATACACTTGTAACGCGCATATTCTATTAAAAGCTCTATGTGCTTCATAATACAATACTGATTAAATAATACTTGAAAAAAAAAACACATGCATGTAAGTTTGATAAGATAATCACAACTTAATAAAATAATACTTATATTCTTTTACGAACCATTATATTCTTAATAAAACCAAATGCGTTTTGAGATTGGTTTTGAACCTGTGTACGCTTGTTTGTGCTCGTAATGAGGCCGGTAAAGAGTTCCAAAGCTTAGGGCCAAACATGGCAAAACTTTTGTCTCTAGCCTTAGACGAACTACGCGGAACTTTTAACATGTTGGTAGAGTTTCTAAGTGTTCTACCAGGAACATAGGCCACGAGCAAATTTGACAGATACTTAGGCGCTAAACCATTAATACATCTAAAACACAGCATGAATAGTTTAAACTTTAAACGCATAGGAACAGGTAACCAGTGGAGCCTGAAAAGAATAAGTTATATGTTCTCTCCTATTTAAAAAAACGATATATTGTTAAGTTTTGGGCCAGCACCCTATCTATTGACTTGGGATGGCAAAATAAAGCTAAAATCCGCCGTCAAATAACCCAAAATAACTCAATGATCCATCAAGACATAACCGTGACGTGAAAGAAGGGTTAGATAAAAGTTGAGAATATCATACATTGGCAAAACTGTGACTTCACGGAAAAAAAAAGTGGTAAGATTATTAATGTTTGGAACGTTGGATGTCTATGATTTCTTGGTTATCTTTGATATTTTGGATATAGTGCATAAATAACACGTTCAATAACATTCTGTGAAGTGAAATTTTACACGATGATGCGTTAAATACTTTTAGAAATATAACAGTTTGATAGTTCAGTTGAATTTATACTATGCGTCAGTATATGATTACGCTTTCTTATAAGCAATTGTTCATTATCCATGTCTATGTTTACTATTTTTCTAAGGTTTAGATTAGTACTGATAAGGTATTTGAAATATTCTAAGACTCCCCTCACTCAAACAAAACCGGTATATAGGCTTTTTAGAAATATTCAAGCAAGTTTACTTGCTATGAACGAATCAATTTCATTATCCAAGCTTATTGCCTGTTATTCGATAAAAATTAAAAATAATTTCAAACGATCGTACTTTTAGGTTTTTAGCGTCTACATGATAAGTTAGACACCCCTTTAAGAATTCACAAATATGTTTTTAACACATCGGTCACATATAATTTTAATCAATAAAATAGACCTATGTATTCAGAATTTAAAATAAATAATTTACTATAGTAATTCAAATAACCTTATAATCTGCAGGAATCCGTTTGGCTATTCAACTCCCGCATGTCCCTATTATAACTCATTTCAACAGAGTTTAGGATTGATACTTTGCTATCTGCCAGAATGCGTAGGTAAGCAATACATTATTGATAGCAAAAAAATATTGTCATCACATTTAAGAAACTATCATTTTGTTATCAGCATTACTATTTTTATGAATATAATGATCACTTTAACAATGATCGTTTTTTATACATTAAACTGCAAATCCAGGTGAATCTTGTGCCGATATGCAATGCCTTAATAACGGTGTCTGCTTATACGATGAAGCCAATCATCCTTATTGCTGGTGTCCATTGGGAGTCACTGGAACCCAATGTGAAATAGGTATGGAAACCTAGAAATTATGGTTATCACAAAACACTTATTTTTAAATAGGATTTAGAGGTATTTTATATGAAATAGGTATGCGAACCCAGCCGTCTACACAGAACCTCATAATGATCTCATTGTGATCTCATATAGGCTAATTTTAGGTCGCCATAAGCTCATGATGAAGTTTTGTGTAGACTAAGCTGAAATAATGGTGATCACATAACGCTAACAAAGTTTATTTATTAATAGTAGTTACAGGTATCCGTTGTGAAATAGGGATGGGAACCTTAAATAATGGTTATCACATAACGCTTAAACAGTTTATTTATAAATAGGATTTATCCGGTGTGAAATAGGTATTGGAACCTGATATAATGGTTATAACATAACGCTCAAAACGTTAATCGGCCGGCGGCCGCAGGCCCCGTGCCTTTATACAACTCACATGCCCAATCATATTACTCCTAAAAATATACTTCCGGTTGAGCGTGGGTAATTACCACGTGGTGATTATGTAGTTTTTGCTTTTAATTTCACGTTTTTATGAAATTTTTGCAAAATGTTAAGATATTTAGACATCGTTTTATCTTTTTTATCATAATGCATTGTTTAAGCCAATTTCTTAAGCCATATAGCAATCATAAAATAGTATGCGTGAATATAATTTTGATACAATCTCTGAATCCTTATTCTATTTACAGAGGTGCAATGTGTAGAAGATGGAGAGACCTATATGGGAAATCTGTCTTTCTCCATAAGTGGCAAACCTTGTCTAACGTGGGAAATACTTTTTGAAGTACAACTATCACATACACTGAGCGATGATCCGCATGTGAACGATTTCAACTTGGGATACTTTGTGGATGGAAATTGGACTGAACTTGAGAATCAATGCCGGTATTTTTTAAATCCGTTTTTTGTTCGGAAGATATTAAGTACCTTGCCATACGGGAAGTATCTCAACCCTTTTCCACTGAACAAACCTTGTATACTTTTTAAGAAAAACGTTGTTGGGTTTCCTATTATAATTAAAAGCACGATTCGTTTTGAAAAGACGTCTGAAGAAGCTTCCCGTGTTTGTAGGCCCTGGCCAAAGTTATACGGCCTACTCCACCGTCTATATGTAGTTATTCTGCTGGTTCTACGATTAAGGTTAAATACGAAGATTCAAATGGATATCAAATCATCGAATTGTCAAAATTTGTCTGTAAATGAAGTGTTAATGCTGAGTTGCTCGGAATCGCATCAAATGTTGTTTTACCTTTTCTGTTATGATTTTACGATGTGGCAGCAATAACAACTATTATCCCTTAACTATATCTCAGAATTAGTATATATTAAGATATCGTCACATAGGTTAATATGTATTTATGTTAAAGAAACTTTCCAAATGTGACTGATTTACCGAGCTGTTACGTTTTTGAAAGCGGGCGTGTTATCCTAGAGGAATGTGATGTACCTGGATGCAATGGTACGAGTTTTGTTTTATCATTTAAAGAAGGGCACCCCGCGACATGTTTTTCAAAAAGTTGTATAATCAACTTTAAACACATTACAATTACGAATAACAAAAAATAATGTTTTTTGGACATTAAAATTATGTAAAAAGGTGTTCTTTTTTTTCAAGCCAGTTGAGCATTTTTCTCTTTTTCTAGCCAGCTTAGAACAGGAAAGGAACACCTTTTGCAAATATCAACATGTCGAATATAACCAAATAACGTATAAAATCTTGCAAATAACACTTTATTAGTCAATTGCAATCAGATTTGATAGATTTCGAAATAATTATTCTCACTTATTATTATAAAACTCAAGAAATTATCAAAAAAAGGTATTCCTCAAACTGCTCAAATCTCCAAGCTAGAATAAATTTTCTCAAAATTTCCAAGCCAGCTGGAAATCGATGCGGAACACTTTTTTGGGGGAACAGCTCGTGAGGTTCTCTTCTTTAAAGAATCAATTTAATTTGGTTATGTTGTAAAGGTCAGAATACGTATAACAACAAGTTGATACATGGCGTAAAATAAGTTTTAAAGTAAGCTAAGGTTGTAATTTATAGGTTTATATTTTGACAATATTTAGTAAGTGCAAGACAGTTTATATATTCTCATGAAATGGTCCATTATCTTTTTAATCAGGTTTTCCAAAAAGATAACATTAACGTGCCAAATTTCAAAATAGAACATCCTTGTATTCCATTACCTTTAAATTTGATGGCTTATTCATCATCTGGCACACATCCGAGTGGAATATCAAGTCTCAAAAATGAGCATAATATTTTGACGTTTTCTTTTCCAGAATTTACCAATTGCATAGCAGAGGATGAAATATACACAGGTAACTTGTCCGTATCAGCAACGGGACGATCATGTGTCCCGTGGCAGGATATATCAACGCAGGATGATACTTTGAATATTTCATTGAGTCATTTTCCTGATGGCTCATGGGACGAATTGCTTAACAAGTGCAGGTCAATAGATTTTATATAGCATTCATAAACAGTGGCGCGCGTTTCTAACTGGTCATGACCAAACGCTAAACGCTAAAATTTTAACGCATGAACGATAAACGCTTAACCATTAAACGATTAAAAACTTTTACCTTCTTAACGGTAAACTGTAAACGTTGAAAGCTAAACGTTATACATTAGGTGATAACCACCCTTAAGAGTGATGGGTAGACAAAGGGTATCATTATGAGTGTTAATCATAACCACTAAACTTTCTAGATAATCGAAATTGTCTCGAAAAAAAACAACATGCCTATATTTTAGTAACTTACATTTATATTACATCGCTGTTGGTACAAACCAAAAAGCATTGCTAAATATAAAAGAATCGATCTCAAATCATATTGATAACTCAGAGAGCTATTATATATAACATTCTTAATCTACATGAATATACACTTTTGCATTTCACATAATCAAAAGTGTGCTTACTATATATTTTGATGAAAATGGCCTAAATAAAGTAAAATGTATCAAAAAAACAACAGGAGGTGAACAGCACAAACATGCATCAAGGTTATATGCTGTGGCGCGTTGTTTCAACTCTAAAATATTTCTAGCATTTACCATTTGAAGTTTAGCATTTAATGTTTAACATTAAGCGTTTAGCGTTTGACGTGTCTGTCACGTGATTTGGGCTAGTTCAATTTGCAAAAATGAGGGTTTATATAAAATTAAACTCATTCAAACAGGGGTGTCTGAGAATTGTGATTGGATCCCGACTAGCATGATAAAAAATCATAATGGTGTTCATTATGCATCACTGACACATGTAGCAACCTATCTTTACGTTAGGCATTTCTGTTGCCATTTAGCGTTCAAATTTTATGCGATTTACATTATGCGTTTGGCGTTGTCAATGTCGGGTTAGAAACGTGCGCGACTGTACTTCGGGTCCATCTAGAAATACATTTCGCATAAGCGGTCATTATTGAGAGTGCAATAAATAGGTAGGACAATTTTACCATGCACATCAAACATTAACTACACGCGGTAAAAGAGAATTATTCATATAAAGCCTCATTGTTATAAAACATTAACATCTAAGAAATACATATTTACCCTATCCCCTTAACAAACACAGTTAAACATTAAACACTGATTACTAAATGCTAAACGTTAAAAGGAAAATTGTAAACACATAAACTCCAAACGTCAAACGCATAAACGCTAAACGATAAAGAGAATTAAGGAAAAGTTAGAAGCGCAAGCCACTGTTTTTTTAGGCACGGATTGAGATGGAGCGCCTGGTAACCGCCTGACATCCCGTTTGCGCTTATATCTTATACAGAATATAAACAAATTTAGGACCCCTCCCCCATAAGCTCTGATGTTTTATACCTATGATCCTTTATACCGTTGGTGTAATAAATTATATATTCAAGTTCAGTTATAATTTGTTGATACTTTGCATTGTTAAAAAAAACAATGGTAAATAAATAGAAAATTAAATCAATTCCGCATTTTATTTCCTAAAAGATAACTTTTTTATTCTATTTTCCAGAGCTTTACCAGATCATGGACATATCCTTCCCAGCTGTTATACGATCAATGATGAGCGATTTGTACTAGAGCCTTGCGAAGTACCAATCTGCCCTGGTGCCTGATTCATTGATTCAATTTGATCAAAAATGTTCTCGAATATGTATGTATAATGAAAACATTATTAGATATATGTTGGCATTTTTGCATAATATCCATTGATATGGATAATTTGATTTCTCAATTTACGGAGAACGAACTTTGAGATACACTGTCGACACGCATCCTTGTGATTGTTTTCTTTAAAACACTGTCTTAACTTCATCTTTTATTTACCTTAAAATCATTGTATAAAACACGGTGTAACATATTTGATTTGTTTTCACTAAAACCTCCTCCCCAAAAATATTTACCAGTTTCTTGAAAGGTACGGACGCGCGCTTGTGGACTTTTTGGGTGTTTTTGTGTCATGTGCTTGCGATATTGTTCTGCGATATTTCGATATCTGCTTTAATCTTTTATTGTTTTGGACAGTAAATTTTAAATTTCAATGTTCCTGTTTATTCATTAATTTATGGCGGTAAGCATAATAACCTATTTCTTTATAAAAGTGATCATTATCAACAAAGACAAACACATATACTTGGTTAAAACTAGATTTAAAATGAATAAAACCATACGGATAATTTAGATTGAATAACATAATTAGGCCTTCAAGTATGAAGAAAAATAGTGTTAGTGGTCAGCCGGTCATGGACGCATTTGCACTCCACGCCGACTTATCTGTATGTAAAAGTAGAATAAATAAAAATAAAAGAAAACCAACATGAACTTAGCTAAAAAATATGATTTTTCAAAACAAACCTTGGCACAGTCGAATGAATCATCCCCGACTTGGCTATATTCTGATAGATAATGAGGGATCTATGTCTGACATATATTTTTGTAAGTATCATAAACTGAAAATCTAGTTATTATGGCGATTAACAGTTTCAATTACTTAGTATATGTGTTAATAATTGAAATCAAGAAAATAAAATGCTAAACATTTAACAACTTATTCATAAAGCATTCATTTTGATTTCTATACCGTTTCATTTTTCATTTTGTCTCTTTTAAAATAAAGAATATTTAATAATATTTATGACAAGAGTAGAGTGAGGAGGTGACTTATTGTTGACGTATTGTTGAACCGACCGTCCCCCGGGTCCTTTTGACCCAAGTCTTCTCGCAATGTTTTAAAACATGCTTCAATAATTACCTACCTCAAAAAATCAAGGTTTTTCCGCCGATATTGGTAATAAAGTATGTAATCTATAATATATTTCTTTTTGTATTCGGATAACTTATAAACAATTATTTAGCAACTAAACTTTATCGTGCTTATTTACACGATTCATTGTTCATATGCATTTGCGTGGTTACGTCACAAAATGTCTACGCAAAACGATACGTAGGGATTTGACTCCTAATTATGACACTAAAGTTGTTAATATATCGAATTTATTAATGTGCGTAAAATTGATTTATATGAATTATTATATATCAGAACGTAGTATCTTAAGGTGTTCATGAAAAGGTTTATCTTTCAAACGGATGGAATAAAACCAAAATACGACAACGGATATTATAAAGAGAAAAATAATTATATTTCATTTATCTTAAGTGAACGTTTCATTAATACTGACGGGTCTAAACCAAATAACTGAAACAATTTTTTTTTTGCCATTTCTGCGAGTTAAGTGAAGATAAGGGAATTTCTTATCTTAAATTATTTGTAAATCAGATGCAATTCACTAGGAATAAATCAATACTACAATTCATGACGAGTAAAATCTGACCATTTTACTCGAGAAAGCAAAATATAATCGAACCGGTTCGAAAGTCTAGCTCTTACAATCTAAGAAAAACGAACAAATATGAATGGCCAAAGACAAGAACCGAACGATATAAAAATTCATTTGTGCCATTTAGCGTTAGAAAGTGCAATACGTGAATACTATTATATTTAAACTGCCAGTATTTTGTCGCATCAGTATCAATTCAAACTATATTGAAATCTTACTGAAACCTATTCTCATTGTTCTTTATATACTGTTTTATGTATGCATGTTTTAGTTTGTAAACCATTTCAATGCAAAAGCATTGCAAATCCAATAGAAATGATCTTATCTTATCTTATCTATTATCCTATAGACAAATGTCACATGCCACACCTAAGATGCTGTTATTATATAGAGAGTTTCTAAGAAGAAACTTGCATATAAAATCTATACGATATAACTGTTAGTCAGAAGATTAAAAACAGTAGTTTTTGATAATCTGATAGAGTATGTCCGTTGATAGAAAATCATTTCTCATAGAACACATGAGGTAGGATGTAGGACGATTGTCAGTTACAAACTTTGTGCATTTATAAACTTTGTTTTTATTTGCAACAAACAATAAAACACTCTGGAAAAAGAAAGCACAGTTTATTTGAAAGATAATTTTAACACAAATGCCAATTCAATACATATTTATATATTTCAAGCATTTTACCCGCCTCAAATATCTCAGTATTAAGATATTTAAACATGACTACACCAAATATAGTTCATATTCATTGCGAAAAGACGTCTTATTTGGCTAGCACACTTATACCACTAAGAATAAATCGCTCGTTCAGAAAGGGACATTTTTTGGTCTTCGGTGTTATACCAACAACTACATTGGTGTCCGATTCGGCTCTTATATTGTACACATTGGTGCCCCTGATTGGTTTTACTCATATAACGTCACAACGTAAGAGAACATTAAAAACACCAATATGTGACCAACATTGCAACGACATTAAAAGATCGCTTCTTTAAAAAAACATAGCACAGATTCCCTCATAACATATAGTACATAGTTTCAAAATTCTGTTTCTAATCCCGTGTATTTTCATTGCATTTGGTTTATGGTTTCACTTTTAGTAAAAAGCTATTTCAATATAAGTTGCCTTTTCTATCTTTAGGTCTACAGTAATATTTTATTGGGCATTAGAGTAAGTAGTGAGACATTTATTCGGTTAGTCAATATGAAAAGAATATACATTCAATGTAAATGTCCATGGTATGGACTTGATTTACATATTCTCTTACTTTGCAACAGAGAGGTTATATTTTGTTAAACGATTATAACCTATCGCTAACCTTGCATTTCGTAAATTTACAATTTCATAATGGTTTATTCATATTATACATAAACAAGCTTTAATAAAGCAGTTACAATGCTACAGCTTTTATGCTTTTGATATAGTAACATATGTTTATAACAATTAACCAATGACTTTCGATTTTACACAATAGCACCATGTTTATCAGGGATTCAATTATAAGTATTATTCTGCATATATACACAAGACATTTATACGATAAAAAGTAACCCAAAAAGTAAAAGCCCGACATTATAATAGCCATATTTCTCATATTCATTCCAGGGAATTGAAATGTCCAATAAGCTGCACACATGTTCAACGATTCAAAGTTGAAAGACAAATGTGGCAGTGTATTATTTTGGTGTTAGAAAGGTGCATGTATTCTTTCCATTCCTAGTAATTTTATTGATGTGACATATCTGAAAAAGGTAGAGAAACTCGACATTCTAGGGTTAAACCGTTCAATACTATGCCTCAGGGCTGTCAAGAATATAGTTTAATTGTTCTTTAAGCGATTATCATGTAATTGTGTATAAGGCTATGAGGCAAAACGGTTAGGATATTTGCGACAAATGTCACTTGTTCCGTGTTTTGGCGTAATTTACCAAAAGCAATATCGTTACGACGTAGCTCCATCTTTATTACATGTATGAGCAACCTTAACTAGTGCTTGATATATCAATCAGGATGATCAACAGCTCAATATTTCCATTATTTATAGAGTAATGTTCTTCTTTATCATTAATATCACATACCATAATTTGTATTGACATCCACTTTGAACAATTGAACCTTAGATCATATGAAATGTGCAAACGTTCAAACTTACAATTAATCGACACATAAGAAACTTCGCATTCTATATCAATTTATTGGTGTGATATATCTGCAAGATCAGGAGAGCATCATTCTCTAATGTTCAACCGTTCAATACTTAGGGTAGTCAAGAACACATATTAATTGTTTGTTATACAATTATGACGTTATTGCATATACTGCTTATGACGCAACAAATAGGTAATATTATGGCTACAAGTTTCACTGGCTTCTGTGTATTTGGACTATACCCGTCTACATAAATAATCTTTCATGATGCCATTTGCACTGACATCAACCTTGAACCGTTGAACTTCAGAGCAAACGAGATGCGCAAACGTTAAAACTTACATTCAATGTAAACATATTTCAACTTTGAACCGTTGAACCCTAGTGCAGCCTAATGAATTTTTCAAATCCTTGGACATGAATGTTTATGATATCTCACTTTAAACATTTGCCCTTTATGTTTCATAAACATTACATTATATACAAATTGTATCGACATCGACAAAACAACACAAAGCTCTGTTAACATTTTTAGTTGGAAATAGTACGTTCAATTTGACAGGCAAACACCATATTTTACTACTTCACTACACATCAATTTGTATTGGCATTAACAGTGAAATATATTGATTTTAATTATTTTATTAACATGTAAAAACTAAATTATGACCTAGTACTCAACGTGCATTTGAGTATTTGTTAAAAAAAAACAAACAGCAAAAACGAAATTATTTACATGGAAGGAACTACATATTGATGCATGAATTAATCTTGCATTAATTATGTTCAATCTTATTTATTAAATGTGAGAATAGCTCTTCATTTCGACAAGCAAACGTCTAAATCTTGTACATTATCTTATACCTATCTTTATCGAAAAACTTGAGATATTCACGCTTAAAATTGTCTTATATATTATAGAAATAATATATTCGTAAGTGAAGACTAAAACATAATGCATAACGTATAGTAACATCAAAAAACTCATATTATGCTTATTTTGGTAGACACAGCTTATTTGAATATATATATATAGCTATACATGACGTTTACTTTGAAAGATATATCCTACGAGATATAATTTACATCTAATTTAGATACACTGTAATACAGCTCGACTACAATTTTGTATTATCATCTCTAATTATTTTCATGTTTTCTTGAAATGACACATTTTTTCATCGAATACATTAAACATAGTTAGGTGATGGATGTACTAACATAAACCTATACAAGTAAACGAGTTCATGTTTAATTTTAAAATGTTTTTTTTCTACTTAGCTGTGTTAAAGTTGCTGGCGAATTGGAATTCGTATCAATTATCCTACTACGTATCTTTTTTAAGGTTTTAAACATTGTTAAGTATGTTTTTTTCTGTACACAGTTCTATGTGTTTCAGTTTATTTATTTCATGTATTTTCTTCTTGACATGTTTTGCAGATGTAATGGCTCTATATTTTAATATGTCCTTTGTCAATCCTAATGGTCTTAAACGCCTGGCGGCACAGCATCTGAAAAGTAAAATGCACAAGTTAAGTTCATTTCCATATAGGGATTGGTGAATTATTGTATTATTTTCATATGTTTAAAATATTGGCTACGAGAATATAATAAATGTCCTCGATCCCATTTCAGTATAATTGTTATAAACGAGTTCGCAATATATTTCATTTATGGAATATTACAACATTTAATCCAAATGTATGCCAACTTGTTAATCAAATAAATGATGTTCATGTAAATATACGAGGTCAAGTATCAAATAGTCCGAATGGTTTGCTAAATACATGTTGAGAATATGTTTGACAAATACTCGAACCGGTCAATTATTAATTGTTCTTGTTCGAATGATATCTAACAGGAATAATCATAATGAAAAACGAACGGTTTGGTATCTTACTCTCTTGACCTATAACCCACCATTGCATCTATAGACGAGATTAGACCAAATGACTCCTTCCTGTGAGAAACTGAAGATTCCCAATCGACCACCTTTGTGTGTACTATCTCGAATGATACCAGTGTCGGCTACCACAGCAGCGTTCTCGAATAGCAGGACCCTGCAAGGGAAAGTTTCGAAAGGAATTCATATAATAGGAATAATACCCGAAGGGCCATACCAAAAAAGTCATCAACCTCGGAGATGGAAATACTAATGCCCAAACCCAAAGAGCGCGGGCATTATTTTCGAATCCAGATGGTCAATATACCAATCACGTTGTTTTAGCGGGCGTTAATGATATTTGAGGCCCGATGTTTTCATTTGAAGCCCGCATTTTATCATTTGAGCCCGCTACATATCATTTGAGGCCCGAGCTTGCGAGGGACTCAAATGTTATGTGAGGGATTCAAATGATAAAAAAGGGCTTCAAATGAAAACTGAGGGACTCAAATTCATTAACGCCGGCTAAAACAATGTGATTACTATTATTATTGATTTAAGAGGTACACACATTTGTCCACTTCGACTTCATATACACGCTTTTTTCTTTTTAAATGAATTATACCAACTTTAAATTGACAATGTTTGTAAAATTAAATCAATGTTGCATTTCTTAAAAAAAAGAAGAAAGCA
>LQRL01081397.1:1663-18393 GCA_001703475.1 Hydroides elegans | reverse complement strand
AATTTAAAAAATCTATCAGCCAAGATCATAACATAAAAGCATATATAAAATATTTGCGACCACTTTATGTGTAAGCAGAAACGTGCTACATATGATTGTCATATAGTTGCATTCAAATCATATCGAAGTTATATAAAAATAAAATAAAAAAGGATGTGAGATGTATACAAAATCGATCTCATATCTTAATGTTAATCAAGCTTAAAGCTCATGATTGAATGAGCAATATATTTGATATGTACATGAATTCCCAGCATTAAATTGGTAACTGTTTGACCAATAACATTTATTCCAAGACATTTAGTTACTATTAAGTGAATTATATATTTATCAATTTACATTAAATTTCCTGTTTGTATAATTACAACAAAATTTTCCACTAAAAACACACCGGATACGCTTAGATATTGTGCCCAATGGTATATTTTTGTATAAGTGAATTATTTTATATCCAGTAGGGCATGGCCACATTGGAAGATTTTACTTGCTTTTATTTCCTAACAAAGCTGTCTTCCAATGTATTCGCTATGGAAAACTAAAAAGGCGAGTTAAAGGTACTTATCAGCTCGTTGTCTTTGGTTTCCCATAAGGAATGCATAGGAAGACAGCTTGTTAGGAAATAAAAGCAAGCAAAAGCTTCCAATGTGGCCAAGCCCTAATTCCTTCTTAGATATTATAATCACTGAACATCATTGACTAAAAATCGCTCAATTAAAAACACGCTACCAACCGGAAGTCAGTGCGATAGATGTTCCCGTTGTCAGGACACACATCTTCTACATCCGGGGCTCCGTCACCATCGTGATCTTCCTCGCACGCGTCGCCGCGACCGTTGTCTTGGAAACGGAAAATCATTATTCAAATATGTGACGCAAAAACCGATATTTCTAACTTGCAAAACCAAGATTGTTTGCGCTGGTACATCATTGAATGGCTAAATAATTTCATTGTTGGTTTTCATCATTTCAATCCATGATTGCATTGAATAACGTTATGTGTTTCTCACAATAATTGAAATTAAACACCAGGGGGTATCTCACAAATCGCCATAAGAGAAAACCATAGTGTGCAAAGTGTTGATCACTGTCCTAAGACAGTCTTGTCATCATATTTGACTCCCTAATTTAATGATTATTAAATGAAACTCATAGTAGAAGTGCCGTGTTGGTTGGGGTTGACCACTAGGGTGCAGTTTTAAGAACGAGCAGATACCACTGCTTTGCTTCATATTTAGGAGTTAGTTTATTTAGATAATATTTGACGCAATGAGTATGGGACAACTAAATAACGTAATGTGTTACTAACAATTGAAGTCGTGTTGGTTGGGATTGACCACCAGGGGGCAGTTGTCTTCGTCGTCGGGAATTCCGTCATTGTCGTCATCGTCGTCACACTCGTCACCTAGCAACGGAAATGGATATAGGAAAATAAATTGAGTGAGAAATGGGTATCTAAATATATATATATATACGAGAAAAGGTTATCAAATAGAAAATGAATACCGGTAAGCTTAACCATAATCGGGAGGAACCCGGGAGTATGAATATGATCCAAGAAATGGCATTAGCGGGAAAATATGAGAATATTGGTATATTGTTATTTTGTCGGCAAAATTCTCGATACCACCACTGTGACATAAAACATAAATTGTTAATATCGTGTTCTAGAGTGAGATTAGAATAGTTCCTCGTCGTTTTACGAAGTTTCGTCGGATTACGAACGACAGTTTTAATGTATTACAGGTAGAGCAACGAGAGAAGATTTAACACTAGATTATATAAAATACATATATAAAATATGATATCCACATTTAATACCTAATTCTACCTTAAAAAGGAACTATTCTACTTTGTTTTTTTTTTGTCTTTTTGTCTTTCTTTTGTCAGATATAATCAATTATAAATTAATATTCTATCCTCACCCTGGTTATCGCCATCCGTATCCAATTGGTCGCTGTTGGCAACGCGGACGCAGTTGTCGAAATTGTCCTGCACGCCGTCGTCATCGCTGCAAGTCGAAAAAAAAACATTTTGAACTGATGTGATTTAGACCTTACAACCAGAGTCTCGAACAGTTTTTCGGTCACTCGCTTTTTGTAATAGAAATAGTATGAATTTACTATTTTTACATTAAAAAAAAATTAAATCAAGGCCATGCTTTAGTATTAGCGTGGCGATGATTTCATTTTTTGCTTAACATGTGTATATTTTATTGCAATTTATAAGTAATCCAAAAACTGGTTGTTGTGACTCAATTGATGGTTGTGAGGTCTAATTTGATACTGTATCGTTGCTTAAACTTATTCTGTAGGTGATAATAGTGTATATTTTATAATGTTGAATATGTTTATTCTCATAGATTTTATCAATATTTTGCACTTGTACTGTAACGGTGAGGGGTTCAAAAGTCGCCCTTGACTCTAAACGCAGTTAGCTTTTCAAATTTCACCAAGTGTTGCATGTTGCCCATAAGGAATACAATGGCAAAAGATCGCAAAAGCTTCAAATATGACCGGTTCATTACAGCAATATGGTAGGCCAACTCCTATCCCCGATACTTACATATCATCATCAGTATCACACGCATCCCCAATCAGGTCATTATCCGTGTCCTTCTGGTCGGCATTGGCATCGTAAGGACAGTTGTCACACACGTCGCCAACTCCGTCACCGTCGCGGTCGGCTTGGTCCGGGTTAGGGACCAGTTCGCAGTTGTCGTCGTCGTTGAGGATTGCTGACGCAAAAGAGAACAAAAGCTAAATTTGCGTTTTTTATTTATTAAATGCGATATTTGTACGGGGACCGGAAATTGTATTTCCTATGCAATATGCTTGATGTCAGGTAAATTTTTGCAATAAATACATCATTTTCTTTTCCGTATCATTTTTTTTTATTAACGCCTTTAAAAATGGTGGCTTAATGTGCAATATTTGTATAATTTATGTTCATAAATGCATACGTAAACATAGAACACAGTGCTTTGTTTTAAAGAAGAAATAAAATTAAAATTTGTACAAACCAGAAAAAAAAAAAACACAAAGCAAGTCCTTAATAATACCAAAATATCAAAATCATAAAAAGACAATAGATATATCGCAAGGATGTAATAGCCCCCCTTCGGCTCTAACCAATTGTATGCATCTGCCCCTGGCTGAATGCCAGAGGTGATACATAAAGCAACTTCTAGTCACTTACAGTCATCATCCTTATCGGGATCACACGCATCCCCCAGCCCATCGTCATCGGTGTCCTTCTGATCCGGATTTGGGAGCTGAGGGCAATTATCACACGCGTCGCCAAACGCGTCCCCTATGACACTACCATCTCCCTCGCCGTCCAATAAAGCGTCGGAGTCGCGCTGGTTGGGGTTGGCTACGTAGGGGCAGTTGTCCTGTGTTATTGGGAAACGGGACAATTTAAGGATATGTAGATATGTTGGAGGGTTGGGGATATAACGGATTTATATATCGTTGAGGGATGGAGGCAAATAAGATCGCTGACAATATTCATGGCACGACTCACACTTTTTTTTTAAATCTTCACTATACAGAACCACTGATTTTTGATATAATTGTTGTTTTGATATCCATAGATTGCCATTGAAATATTTATTAGAAATACATGGTGTATCGTTTCATTTTCACACACTATTAAATTTTGAGACTCTTCTGAATGATCGTATGTTCTTTGTCGCGGATTGATAGTCAACAATAAAGCTTTGTTTATTCGTCCGAATGGAAAACATTCTAAAATATAAAATTAAGTTGCAATTTTAACCAGGAGTACCCCATGCTACCAGATGATAATTATTAATAAAATCAAAGCTTTTTATTTAGAGCGAACAACTTTATCGGCCCAAATAAGCAATAAATTGTGTCTCTTAGAAAATAACCTTAACTGTTTTATTACATTTGAAAAGAAAGAACCTGAAACCTAATATTTACAAATGAAATCTATAAACTTTTATCAACAAACCTAAAATATATTCTTTAAAACGAGTTTTTATTTTCAAATTATAAAATAAGCATATTCATAAAGGTAATTGCCTCATGCAAAAAATAACTGAACGTCCAAAATGAAATTAAAGAGTGATACACTGAGTAGTAACATAAATTTATAGATTTTTACTTTAAGAATTGTGAATACCCATACCACACCATCTTACATTTATGTGTTAATCCCGCTAGTCAAGACGTGAACACTGTCTTTGATATTGCTAATTATTGCATGCGAATACGTTAAATAAAACGCAAATGTTTTAAAGGTGACGTCTTGCCTAGCGTGATCAAGAAAATTCGACCACCAGATTTAGACTAAAAAGAGGTGCTATAATATATTGCCAAAGAAAAACTTTGATTACATTTAATACAGACGTTTTCTTTAATTTCACTGAATATAGTTTTTACCTGTTTCAGTAACATCTAGAGTAATGGTAATAAAAACACTATGCTTTAAAACCTAATTTAAAACTTGATTGAAAAGTGTATAAACAAAGGTTAGATATATGTATAAATTGAGTAAGAATATGCTTCAGGAATAACATTGGACTAGAATATAAATATATGATTATTATACGGTTAGAGTGATTAACGGTTAATCAAAATCCAAGGAAGAATGTAGCAATATCGAACGTGTTTGTTTTAATGTATAAACCATTATAAAATAACGCTCATATATTTCTGTTGGATTTAAACTGTAATTATTCGATATTGCTTCATTTGGAAACATGTTGGTCAGAATCGTTTTAATATTGGCTGTAATCGATTGTTATAAAGTGAGTTAGCATTGTATAATAAAATAAAACAAAAAATAAAAATGTTATATAAAATCATCTTCATCGGGAATCCGCCGTGCATGTTCTGAAATGAAATCCATCATTCTCTACACAAGAAATATATTTACAAAGAATACTATGCTTATCTAAAAATGTATCACACTTTAGTTCTCCATGGTAACAAGTAAATAGGCTACTACATACCGGAATATGAGTATCTGGACGAACACATTTTCTAGCCTGTATATTTTACAGCTCGTCTTGTCTTTTTAAAAGATGCTGTTCTTTTATACAAATAAAAATATATTATATAACGGGGTTTGTGTAATTATATCTATGTGTGGACCGTTTCATTTAATGGAAAATCGTTTTTAGACGCTGAAAACTGTCTTGTCTAGATAGATGGGTTGATTGCATATCATAGCCATTCAAAATACTAGCAGGTAGTCATTCTGGGATGGTGAATATGGGAGTCTCCATGTTGCAGGGGCATAACATCGCAATTCGGTGTGTTTCAAAACAATATACCTCCGTGAAATTGTATCGGATGTTTACTTTACGAATTCGTATAAGTCTTTGTGCCATTCCAAGTTCCTTGAAACATTTAATTTGTTAATTCAGGTTAAATCAAAATTAAAATGAAAAAGATAATGTGAAAATGTTTTAAATAACTAAGTGTGAAGATTGGTGTGAATATTAGATCTTTATAATAAATCATAATTCGAGGAATAAATTTTCTATAGGCAGAAAAATTGTTTTGGCTAAGACCATTTCATATTCGCACCATTCTATATAGTTAATATAAGTTTATTAAAATGAAAAAAGGAAATGTCCAGCTTCTTCTGGTCATCTGAAAAGGAAAGTTAAGATGTGAAAATTAATATTTGTTAAAGAAAATACAGATTTACAACACTGCGTGTATTATTTAACTCGAAGCCTGTGATTTTTCATGTTTTTAACATTCAAAAATGGAGCACTCTCCTTTCAATCATGCTGTTATGTTTTTCAATTTCAAAATATCCTGCAATTTAGTTATTAAAATTTGATTGTGTTAATTTTAAATAAAGTTTAAGAGTTGCATATCAAATATATTTTATATCAGAGCGCCCTTAAATTGGAGTGTTTCACTATCAGAAAAATCGCGCATCAATTGGAAACGTTAGATACGTTTTATAGATTTGAGATATAAATACTTCTATATAAACGTATTTCAAAGGGAAAATTAGTCACGGAGGTTACTGAAATATAGAAAGCAATATGTTAATGCAAAAAGAGAATGTTCATGGTGTTTGATATGTACATGTAAAAGGTGGGTTGAATAATGTAATCCTTCAAAAATAAAACTCAGGTATTCTACTGTCTACTGAGATATTTCAATGACTATTTTTTTTCAAGGAAATATTTTGTTCAACCTTTTACAGTGTCACAAAATCCGGATAATTTGAATCCAATTTTATGATGATTTTATTTCGCGTAACATTTGTTTGTGGACAGCGACTGGTAAACCATTAAACCCTCTATACTGCGAATAGATTCCATGACAACAGCAGCTTGTATATATTATATCATTTATCAGAACCATGAACAAACTCTCGTTCATAAGTGGAAAATTTCGGTTGATACGACGATTGACGAATACCTGTTTGTATTCAGCGATTCCCACAAAACCGACACCCTGTAATTATTACTCGCAATAGTCAATTTTTGATTGAAAAAGAAAATAATGATAATAATAATAATGAAATCAAAATATAGCATGCATGATTATTTCTCGAATCACAATATTTTGCTGAAATATCATGATTATGGGTTATATGAATTATACAATCATCATCACATACATGTAGCATGCTTCCCACTCGGCAAGACGTCCACGGACGTTGAGCGGACGCCCTACTTTGGGCCCGTATGAAAGTTTACGAAAGTCCTTATTCGTCGCGGACGTAGAAAAGACGTTGTATTGACGTCGCGTCCAAAACCGCATAACGACTTACGTTCTACGGACGCCGGGGCGTAAAACTTTCATACGGGCCCAAATTAGGTCGTCCTCTCAACGTCACGCCCGAATAAGACGTACTGTGGACAACCCTTGCCTTATGGGTTATAGTTTAATTATCTATATTTTCATTGTAAGATTTTATTTAAGTAATTATAATCATCAATATATTGTTCGAATGTGCATGGACAAAGTAATCATCACACCAAATTACACAAAAAAAATACCTTTGAAATATCTATATTCATATATCAAATCTTAAGTTCATTACTTATGAAATCAATGTGGCAATACTAATCATAGATAAACATAGTACATATCATAATTTGTGATAAAATGTAACAATCGACACTGCAAATTACACTACATATATATCTCCACATAATGAAACCCACAGCGTACATGAACATTCTGGGTATCATTGTTATCAATCAATAATAATAATGAAAATATATAATATCCAAGTTATAACACATTCACTAATTTTCGAATAGAAACGCAGGCACACATAATAAAAAAACATATATACTTTCATTACTTATTTATCAAAAGATCTTATCCAACTTACGGGATCATTCTGGATGTCATCGTTGTCTATATCCGGATCGCACGAGTCTCCGGTTCCGTCCAGGTCAACGTCCTCTTGCCCGCTGTTGGGCACTGTCGGGCAGTTGTCCTGGCAATGAGAAATTCACTAGTATTTTTGAGATCAAGATAATCAAATCAGTTCTGCAATAATTGTTAGAATATTGCTAGTTGTAAGTGTTCCATAATGTTCGTGATTCGGCACATGATCTGTGTTCTAACAACTGGATGAATATTGAGAAAAGATAAGGATTTTTTAGAGCATGGTGCTCAATAAATGGTTGAAATGGGTCTAAGTCTAAAGACGATCTCAATTGGTTTTGAAATGCAAACCAAAAAACAGACTGAATGTATCATAATTTTATAATTAATTATTGTTAGGCATTATCATAAAACAACACCGTTATCTTTTTCTAGGTAAATACACTCTAAATATGCATATGAAGCCTAGTTGTACACTATTTTATCTCAAAACATATACATACCGCCCTACACCTTCGATCACTACAAGGCAGATCCTGATCGGGAACGCCATCAAGATCACTGTCGCGTCCACATAGCTGCCCGTTTCCAGCCCAGCCCACTTTGCATTGGCACAGGTACCTGCAACATACATTGTAGTTATTGCAATATTCACACTATAATTATTATCATTGACATTTTAAGAGAACATCCTTTATATTGACACCATGTTTTGGACCCATATTCTCCGCTATAACTTTAACTTTAATCTTTATCACTCTTTCACTACCCGTTTACATTGGTTTTAAATTAGGATAAGCTAAATTTGAAGTTGTACGGAAAATGTGGGTCCTGATATTCTATGTAAACACTAGCTTCACCTCTACGTTGGGGATTTCTTATGAGTAAACAACGGCAATAAAGCATTAATGTTCCAAAGGAATCGTTTCTGAGCTTTTATAATAACTTGATATAAAATGAAATTTTATCAGCGTCACCTTAATGACGTGTGTTATTGTTTTCTTTCACAAATATCTAAACATCACCGTACCCAGCAACCCTGGGTTGTTCGACGCAGTTGGCGTTGCCATCACAGAAAGTGCGGTCGTCAGGGCAGACGCCCGTTCGAAGGACGCAGCCAGCGGATTGGTTGCCAACGTAACCGTCCATGCAGTCTCCGCAACGACGCGTGCCCTGGCAATGGAGACAAAATAAATAAGATTTCTAGAAAAGTGAAATGTCAGCCTAAATGAGTGTTCATTTTGTCTTAAGATTAAAGCACGTTATTATTGCGTCAAATGAAACATTTTCTGAGATTAACGTGACATTTCTAAAAGGTCCAAACCTGCTGCCCCCTTGAAATATAAATTTACATACATGTCAATACCTATGATTTAGCAATATGAGAAATGAATCTAATTGGTTATTAGTCCACTGAATATCATATATCTTTTTACCGGTTGGTTGATGCAAATAGAGTTTGGAACACAGCCGCCATTGTTGTTCAGACATTCGTCGATATCACGGCAAACCTGAACAAAAAATATTTCAATCGGTTTTATATCTCAACATTTGCAAGGAAAGTTTAAAAATGATATGAAAAATAACTATTATCCATAGACATCAGTTACTTCTAGTTTTTACATTTTCAAAGAAATACACAACCTTACTCGCAATTCCTCATTACCTGAATTGGTTTCAAAACATGTTTTTTTTGTGAATATAAACATTGACCCTTCGTTCTTCTAAATTCGAGAATTGACACTTATTAACTGAAATGTTTACCTGTCTGTTTCTCCTGGCATAATCGATACCCACGCCCTTGACCCTTGGGCTTGTGTATCCAGACGGACAGTCAGTACAGACGAAACCAGGAGATAAGTTCTGGCATTTGGCCAGGGGATCACACGGCTGCACGGCTATGCACTGGAAGTAAATATATTAAGAAATCATTCAAAAAGTTAACCAATTATTTATAATAAGTTTGGCGAATTGCTTTGGGTTGTTGGTGTCATAAAAGTTATCAGAATGCACCTTTCAAAATATTTCTGTTAGGATAAATATCCTATCGATCTGAAACACATCGATGTTTTGGGTGATTTTTACAAGAGCAATTCAAAATAAATGAAATTTGATCTATTATTTTGCCATTACTAAAAACATTCTAGATACTAAGCCATCGTTGTCAATTATTTTGAAAATGCCCACCTCATTGATATCAATACATGATATGCCATCTCCCTCGAACCCAACGGGGCACTCTCCGCACTCAAAGCCACTCTCCGTATCCCTACACGGCACTCCTCTGAAGCACGGATCCGTGTTGCAGCCCCTAGTAACGCGTCGGCAACCGTTTCGCGTACCGTCGCCTTGGTAACCAGGGGGACAGGGACCGCAGATGGGGCCGTCGTCAGAGTCACGGCAGCTGACGCCGGGGTAACAGGGGTCGTTCTCGCAACCTATTTGGGGGAGCATTATGAAATAGATGAGTAAAAATATATGTAGGTTTTATAACTATATGCTTAAGAATGTGGTAACACAAACTCGCGGTATTTTATCGTTTTATATTACAGAATTTGAATCGCGATATTAGTTATATTGTCATGACCATCAATGCAAATAGCGAAAGAACATAGGATCAGTAATTGAGTGTTTTTTTTGGAAACTGTTACCCATTAGCAGGGAATGGCACCTCAAGTATTGTGTTTTAAATTTTGATATTCATCTTAATATGGCCGATTGATATATACTTATGCATTAAATACTAAATTCAATACTCGCTTAAGTTCACCCATCTATATTTTCTATCAAAGCTTAATCTTGCAAAAAAGTATACACGGGAAAGCATTTAATCTATCCGTACATTTGGATACAAACAGCAAACTGTTTTAGATATTAACGTATATTGGTAAATGTTACGTACACATCTTTAGTGGTGATGGATTGTATATTGATACGTTTGAGTAATATTGATAAACACCAATAAAAGGATATGGCTAAGTACGTTTAATAATCATACAATATTAAAATATATAGGAATGAGCGGATATGTATCACAGTACTACATTTATATTGTATACCTTCATTTAAGAAAACGTAAGCAGGCAAAGACGGTTGCCGTCGATAACTAGAAGCTAGAAAAGGCAGAGATAATCACACCTTATTCATAATAGCATATTTTATGAGAAAATGCACCAATTATCCACTGATAGAGAGAATATATAGAAATGACGCGTCTATTATAACGATTTCCAAGATCTAAAATTCAAACTCACTTATCCTCTAACAGCCAAATCTACTAAGATCGCCCGCATAGCTACTGCGATATCATCCACACTGGCATCTCTTTCCCCTCCCTCCCTTGCTACCCCTCTCCCTCTCTCCCCTCTCTCCCCTCAAGTCCCCTCAAGTCCCCTCATCCCCGCTTTCCGTTTATACCTATATTCATCGATTTCAACGTTTATCCACGTCTAAGATTATTATTACTCACTGATTCGTTGACAGCCCGACCGCGTCCCATCCCCTACGTATCCACTGGGGCAGCGGCCACACATGTATCCCCTTGACGACTCACTCCCTCTCTCCCTTTATCCACCCCCTTCCTCCCTTTACCCCTCCATCAGATTCCCTTTCTATTTTATATACCCAGACAATATACCCACTAATTCTTTGGCAGCCCGACCGCGTGCCATCCCCTACGTATCCACTGGGACACCGTCCACACATGTATCCCCTTGACGACTCGCGACACTCGACGCCCGGGAAACACGGGTTGTCATGACACATGATGCGTCGGCAGTCGTTGCGAGTGCCGTCACCTGAAAATGAAAAGTCATGGTAAAGTCAAATGGACGATTTATTGTTCTTTATGAGTTACCTAGGGAGGATGGACAACAATGAATATATATTTATATACTCAGTATTTATTCATGATGAGTTATTAGCCGGACATATATGTCTTATTAAAGGAATGCGCACAAAATGATAATTTTGTAAATAATTAAATGTTGTATATGTATATTTTATATCGAAATAAACAGATTTGCTTTTTTAAAGTTAAGTCATAGTTCTAAAGAACACAGCTCTCTATGACATAGCATATGTGATACAGGAACATCTGTATCCTACGTGCTAATTATAAGGGTCCCTTGAGTATATTATACCGAACTTTTCATTTTAAATTCCTACCTGTCATGCCTGTCGGACAGGCCCCACACAACGGTCCATTTGGCGTATCTGAGCAGAAGACGCCTGGGTAGCAAGGGTCATCGGAACAACGGATGCGACGACAACCTTCTTTCGTGCCATCGCCTAGGTAACCTGTTGGATTTTGAGGGGATGCAAATTTGATTTAACAAAAATCAAATGTTTATATATAATGTAATGTGAAACCAATATTGTGACTAACAAACCGTATGTCTCTGTAACCTGTGGATGTTAGGACATACTTTGACATACTTTGACTAAACTATTCAGAATTTCGCCGATGTAACCTGCAAATTGGAGGGACGAAAACACATTTTTTTATGAGGGATTGAAATTGGGGTGATATTTGAAATGGGACACCCGTTTTGTTTATAGGTGTCATGGGGTATTTATTTTGACACCATTGATCCGGTATCTAATCAAGTACAATGTTATTTTATCACAGCACACATATTGTTCTTATGCACATTTATGCTATTAATTATTTAAAAAAAAAACACCTACATTTATCAAGCACAGAAATATGCACATACAAAGCACACAAAGAGAAGCATAATTGTATTTTGGATGAGATATTTTCGATTAATGTTTGGGATACTATGGATCGTCTATGAACTAATGGTCAAGAAAATATCAAATAGCTTTCTCAGGAATTTAAGATGGAAGGATGAAGCACATATTTTGAGGTTTCTAAACTTTATAAGCTTTGCAAATATAGACTGGTTGGGAAAACTATGTTTAAGAAATTATATTAATGATTGTTAATACTCACTAAAACAATTGCTACAAGTCAAAATACTTAACTATACTCGACAACAAAAGAAGTGTCCGGTTGTTCAAATCTCCGTAACGTCAAAAGTATTTTGGTCGATTTTTATCAATTATGTACCAAATTAAACAGCACATAATGTGAGTTCATTTATTAAGTTTTTACGACTCTACATTTGCTATCGACGATTCGGCGAACTCTTGAAAATGAACGAACGAAATAGCGAGTAACAAACCCTCAAATATGCATTTTCATGGATGTTTGAACTAATTTGTCAGAAATGTTAAAGGTAAATTGTACATTTGGACTCTTTAGGTGCATATTCGAAAATTCAAGCCAGTTGCGGCGATCGCTCGAGTTGACAAAGTATCTTGCGAATGGTCAGACGCTAGGCACTGGAAGTGCCATCTTTAGTACAATTGTTCAAAACAACTGTTTGAATGTGTCAAATGATGCCTTCACGGGTTTTGTAATGCTACATTAATGGGTTTACAACCGTTTTGGAAATTACGTTTCGCTTATTTTCTGGCTACTTCGAAACACGATATTTATCGAAAAGTCACATTCATTGAACCTTTGTTAAATCCGTAGTTTAAGTTTTCCACCAAGAAGAAAATAATTTTCGCGCATGTCTAAGACAACCTGATGGTCGATTTCCACGCCAAAGCCTTGTAGCAATGGTGCGCGCAAGCGTATGCCTTGATAAATAGGTCGACGTATTCCACTCAATTTTAGCGTGGTCACGCGGCTAAAATGACCGTTAAACAGTGTTTCATAACTTGTAACTCTAGATTACAATGTTCTAACCTATTTAAAGCGTATTCACTCAATAATCGATTGTTTGCGCGAAACCGCACCTATATCGAGCGTATTTTCAATGCATTTCGCGACATCGTTTATATGGAAAACGAGGACAGCAACGGCCTTTCGGTTTATTTTTTATATTTTGCACAACCTTGAAGATAATATTGACAATGACCGTTTGTGTTCGAACGCCCCGTCAATATAGCCAGGTTAAGTTATCCCTTTCACAATTTGCCAAGTTTATTCGAAAATTACGGCTAGGCTATGGAGCGAATGGAATTCAAAGTGCAATTAACAGAGTTTAGAGCATGTGAGCTATCTTGAAATCATACCGCTTTTATTGTGTTATGTGATTAAGACTGTTTTCGCAGTTAAGCGCCAAAAGCACGTTTTTCCCACATTTTACGATGTGCGCTGCGACGCATGTGGCATAGAAATTAACTATTTCTCACCGTTTTTGAGTTACGAAAACCTTATACTATCTCTAGCACATAGCGCTTTTCCTCTCCTACTGATACTCATTGAATGATGATCGAAATCAATGTTTCTTAGCCCTTCGATAAAACGAACGAGATACTCGTCAAACGGATTCGATATTGTTAGGTTTGCGAGACCACCTATAATTATCATAACTGAAACTAACAAACGTGTTTTAATTGGTTCCACTTTTGATACAATGAAAAAATATTAACCTAAAATGACCGGACACTTCTTTTGTTGTCGAGTATATATTATATTAACATATGATGATATGAAGAGTTTATTCCAAATTTCCATAGTGGTATACATTGTATAGGTTCGAGACTGACATTGTAATCAATACGTCCAAGTTTAAAGGTTTTATCTTTCAAACCCGAAAGTCTTGATAGACAAAAACGTCGATTTGGCAAATTTACCGCTAGGACATCGGCCACATTGAAAGCCCGAGCTCGTATCCTGACACTGAACACCTTCAAAGCAAGGGTCTTCTGCGCATGACGGCATTTTGGGTCGGCAGCCATTTCTTGATCCATCACCCTCGAAGCCTAGATTGAAATAGAGGCGAGCGGAAAAGATGCACTGATTTGTATGCGGAAAGGGCACATAGAAGAGCACATGTATGTGTACGAAGATCGATTATTATAATGCAGAAATACATGATGTGAAGGACAATTATGTGTTATTCTTGGTTTTAGATATGTTTTCATATGATTCCATATGATATGATTTTTTTATATGCCTATCTCTTTTTTTTCAGGATTGGGAAAATAAAAAGTGCTTTAATTTGCACTCATTCAGTGTGCATTAAAACTGTTAAGTAACCAATTTTCCTATGCAGATTTAGCAACAACGAGAGCATATTGAATTGCTTTTCATATGGTTCGTTAATTTAGACTTTGTGAAATAGGCATACCAAATTAAATACCGATTAAATGAACATTAAATGTAGTTAACGCATACATAGAACCCTAGTCCTTATACGTTAAACTACATTGCATAAAAGGGTTGCAGTTAGAACATCGACTTAGTATCGACTAAAGTATTATGCAATCGACTATAGTATTATGCAATAAATCTAAATGAGTTATCGTAAGAGTTACCATATTTCTAGTTCTGTTAACACAAAAAAAAACTAAATTAAGTGTTATAGTATAAATGCAGACAAAGAAATATTAAATAAGAAAGAAAAACTAATAAAGATTATAGAGAGCTTGAAAGTTATCAGACGGGACTAGTCACACGCAACGTTCGTCGAGCCTTATCCGTCACAAACGTGGTTTCCAATATATTCCTAGTGGCAAATTCATGTAAGCTAGATTGGCTTTACAGATATAGTGCGCATCTTTTAAATTTATCATAGAATTGAGGGTACATTGGAAAACACGGTTTGTTACAAAATAGGGGCGAGGAATCTTCTGGTGTGGCCAGGCCCAGTGTTCATTTTTTTAATTTCTTTACCATCCGGACAGGGCCCACATTCAAAGTCTCCGATCTCGGTTTCTGTGCAATTCACTCCTTCAAAGCAGGGATCGCGTTGGCATGGAGATCGAACCTTACGACAACCGGTTAAAGTCCCATTGCCATCAAAACCTAATGGTTAATCAGTGTGAGTGATTTTAAAAGGAAAGAAAGAGTGGATTAATATGATAAAGATTAGAAAAATAAAATCATATACATAGAAAGGTGACGCAAGAATGTTGAAAATTATTTAGATATATACTCATGTTTTACTGAAACGATCGCCAAAGCAAATGCAGTTTGATGGTATTCATGAACAATGTAACTAAAAAATAAACCGATTTAAAAACAGTTTTAAGTTGTTTTAAAATGATTGTATGGCTTTGTATAGTGTCATTCGTCGGTTGTCTTTCATGAGACATTGACTGATATTTTTCCAATTTCAAAACATATGCAATCGGTCTACTGAGTAAAACATGAGATATATATCTGTATATTTAAGATACATCATTAAGAAAATCAACACCAAGTTTAACGCACACTTAACAGAGAATATCATTGCGACCTCGTCAATTCGAGTGTGATATTTCAGGGATTTTATCACAAGTATTCACTCATATCACAATAGCAATTAAGATAGAGTTAATTCTCAGTATATAAGACATATGATAGAATTCTAAACAATAATACATTCATTCATCGTGACAAACCCAAAAATGTCGAATCTAACAAATGTTAGCTAGATGAAAACAGATTAGTTCTACATGGAAAATAAATGCATAGAAAATATAGATATGCAAACAGTTATATTTATTAAATTCATATCAATACTCATGATATGGGTATTATATAGTTATTATTGAGGATGATGATTTTGAGTAGTATACTCAGACCTGTTTCCTGACAAAACATTTGTCATTTCCCTGTGATTTAGTACATGCAGACATTTTATGCATCCATATTGATCATAAACTTGCGTTTAACCACCTTTATTTAGATAACACAGTATAGGCTTAGTTACATAATTGATAAAAACACTGGCCCATGCTTATTATAATGAATGGTATTGTATCAAAAATTTATAATTCATTTAATGATAATTGTTGATAAATATACCACATTTTTTGTAACCACAAGTTTGTATCGCTTTTTTAACATTTATACCAAAGAGTAATGTCATTGGTCAATTCGGCCCTTTCGAGAATAGGAGGATAGCCCCAGGATAGGGGTCGAGATGGTAGTGGCCGAGTGCGTGAAGGGGCCGAGTGGACCATAAACCAAGAGGAATATGTAATTGATCAATTTTGAAAACGAAGTTTCCAAGACCAATGTATTCAATATTTGTTTCGCGAAAAATCTTCTAAAAATCAAATTATTAGTGCATTAAGAAACGCATTTTTAAACGTAATATATGTTTAATAGTTTTAGACAAAAACGGTTACTTCAATGGTACGAGAAAAAAATTGTGGATAGTACTACCATGTGTTTGCATACACCAAGCTGCAATGTAGATAATTTTGCATTGAGTTTAGAACTTAATTGCCTTTTTATTTAAGTTCAAAGGTTAAAATTAAACCACAACGAGTGAAATATGATTATGCGGGTAAAAAATACATCGCAGCTTGGTTTAAATTATATTTTTGCAGTTGTCATTTATCATTTCATGTAAAATGCTTCTAATATTACGAAACTGTCTGA
>LQRL01081393.1:18362-59232 GCA_001703475.1 Hydroides elegans | reverse complement strand
AGATTTATAAACTTACATGATGAATAATTCATCATTCTATGTAATTATTACCTCTTTAAAGAGACAATCGATTCTTGATTTAAAGTCATTCATTTCGTCAGAGTCAGATCGCATTGGCTGCCCACAGTTTTTGTAAGGACAATTTCCTTGATTTCCTGATTTTATGGCACACTAAACGTAAAAAATTAAAAGTAAAAGTGAAAATGTGTTTTTGATTTAATTTCCTAAGATTTATCACACTTAAACCAATGTTATAGTGTATGGTTATCAATGATATTCATCTAAAATGTACAATATCCCTCTAAACTGCCCAAAACAATATTGACAGTACGATACTTTAGGTTTCTTATATCATGTGTATTATCTAAAGGTTTCTTATATAATGTGTATTATAAGTGGAGGTATTTCTTATTCACATGTATTTATTTATGTCATGATTTTGAAAAAGAAATGCGAATATTGTATGTTTAACAATTGAATAATATTATCTTACCCTAAGACAAATGAGGCGAGGATGTTCACATTCCGGTGTCATTGAACATGGAATGAACTCCCTAGAGAGTTTATCCTTATTGCAAATTTGACAAAGCATGGCGCTGAAATAAAAAAAAACATACATTAAGTATTAACGAATAATGTTTTGAAGATAAAACATCAAACAAACTGCTCGTTATTTTTAAATCACTTGGGTTTTAATGCGCTCAATTCAATCTACTATATGTGTTACATAAAATCGCTGTTTTCCAGCGCAAATAACGAGCGTTTTCTGATAATATGTGTTATATTTTCTTATCTAGACTGTCTATCTAGATTGTTTTGAGAAATTCGGCCATAATCAACTTGGATGGTTTACTATAAGTCAAAATCAATTAGATTATCTCCTAGAAATGAAGCTTGTGACTGGCAAAGACACAGTTAAACGAATTTATTTGTCAAGTATAGTTTTTCACGCAACCTTACAAGTTTATTTTTTTGCGAGGAACATTAATTGCATGTATATTAATATTTAATAGATATGTTGATCACAATCCTATTTTAAATGTCATAGCAAAGGTTTTGTAAAAAATAAAATACAAATCTAAATACCTGCGATTTAAACTTTTGTATAATAAAGAATGAACCTTTATTTTATCCTGTATCAAGCATGTCAACTATATAGGATACACTAGATATTTTAATATACGCTTATAGCTAAACTAGTTAATAGAATAAGGTGTTTATTTTGCGATAAACACTCAAGAAAAAGAACATAACTTTTATTGTCAAAGCACTTAAGATATTGGAGTGGAAATAATCAAGGTCACATATAGTGCATTGCTCTCTACCGCACTGAGGCCCGCCAGACATGAGGCGATGTTTCGATTTAAGGAAAATAGGCTTTAAGCAAAAATAGGTCACATTAATGTGTAACTATTGATTCTGTCTGATGATTGTTATGTTTGCTGTTGACGTTGTCTGGCTACATGTTTGAGCTGTCTTTAAGGCCAAACATATTTTATTTTAGACTTGAGACAAAAATTATATGCGCTTTATAATCAATTCGAATATATTTACCACGTTGTGTACTTACGTTTTAAGGGAAATACTTTTCATCGCAACCTTTGCATTTGATATCAATTCTAAACACAAAAAAAACTTATTTGATTATACACAAATTTGATTGGTAAAATATTTTAGA
The DNA here is from genome assembly GCA_001703475.1 of Hydroides elegans. NCBI lineage: Eukaryota > Metazoa > Annelida > Polychaeta > Sabellida > Serpulidae > Hydroides > Hydroides elegans. The sequence goes on along the minus strand of LQRL01081393.1, from coordinate 57,554 downwards.
GGATTTAGGATTAAGGATTATAAATAAGCTTTCTTTCATTCGTTGAGTTATAATTTATATATATTATTTAAATTATATTATTTCTATTTACTATGATAGTATTTTACTACAACGTGATTTTATTTTATTATAACCCAATATTATAAATGCCACGGATCCCCATGAAATGCAATCAATATATACCCTCTCAATAGATTTATCGTAAATTATAAATACTGCTATTATTGCTTGGCCTATATCCAGAAGGGTTTTGTCGGCGGCAAATTATAGATAGCACTCTGCCTTGTATGGTTACTTTTACACCATTATTATAAATGATATATCAGTTGATTTAATTCGTGTACATGTAATATCATTTATACATCGATACTTTATTCTTATGAAACACACGTCAATAATTAGCTTATACTATACACCAACACGACTCTTATAGGTAAACTCTTTATATATCATAGCCTAAAGTAGTCATATGTATACGCTATTGCAATACTGCTTTTTGTGCTGCAATTACATTTGGTAATAAATAGTAATATAGCACTTCATGATCAAAATGCAGACATACATGATTTATGAGCTGCATGCGATACAGAGACAGAATAGCATAATTAAAACTTAGAATCGAATCACCTTCATGAATCCCACCTCACATACATGTGTGTCCATAAACTGCAGACAGCTATAAAACGACTTGACACAGCGAATGTATTTTAGTGCTAACAACTGTGCCTTCTCAGATAAACGCCCAGCTTTAACAGAAACAAAATGGTGAAATCGAATAATTTTGGATAAACATGTATACGTGATACAAATATAAAGAAATGCTTATAAGGTAAAATTGTTTCACTTATTATTTCAGATTGTTTTGTTCTTTATCAAATTAATAAACACATTTAAATTACTGTAATATTGTTAAGTTAAATAGTTATGATTATCATGATTATTTAATTTGGTTTATCACATTAACATATACAAAAAAAATATTTCACATTTTGAGTGTCTCATATAACTGTGTGTTGATAGTCTAAATAGTGCTTAAATATTATCGTATTTGTTTAAAAAAATACCCAATTGAAAAATATAAACACATAACGGTGTCGTTTTAAGTAAAACTAGAAAAAGTGAATTTTGAATTTATAGCACATTTTTTTTCAAATGCGACAAATGGTTTTAGAACAGAAACGTAGAATTGGAAGGCTAGGTAACACATGCTAATTAGACTATTTTTCTATCATCAATAAAGAACAAAATATGCATTATGAATTGATTTAAAAAAATCAAAATTAGTAATTTACATATGAAATTTGATATTCCCATGGATCGATGAGAATTGGGAGCAGGTTTAATATTTCTCGCGTTTTTATTGTATGGTGTAGTATTTAGAGTGACAATACAGTATGTGTCTTAATTTAAGCAATTTCTGATTCCCATGGGGCGTGCAAATCTTTTGAACAGCTGATATCTATTTTTGCTTTTTCCCTAGATAATCGGGTTTAAATATTAGGCAATAACACTTGACATGTACTGACTACACTTATATATGCAGCTTACACTTATATATGCAGCTACTTTGCACTTAATGAAATTTGATTTATATATTCGATATAGGTTTATTGACAATGCTGTGGTAAGTGTCATGGACAGGATCATATTTAAGGTGACAAAATATATAAATGCAGTTGATGTGTCTTAAATTCATTCTTTTGTTGCTTTCCTTTGGATAGTATCGGTTTGATAAATTCAACAATATACACGTTTCAAAACATCCGTCTTATTTTGTCATGTAATTGTTTCTTTTTTTTCAATTTTTTTTGAATTTTTTCAATATTCAGTTGTTCAATTTATTAATAACTGAAGTCCATATAAATACTTTTGTTCAAACTTGAATGATAAAATCAAGTAGGGAATTAAACATATCTTCAGTTAAGCAATTGTTATAAATAATGGCCATTTCCAAATAATGCTACCAAATATCGCTTTGAGATATTCAGCATCCATCAGATAAAGAGTCCACTATTTATTTGTTCGTGATTTTTTTTACCGATATAGTTGTTCACATGTGCATTATTTTTCAACAGAGTGAATTGACTTTACTCTGACGATTAAAGATGGCGTCCAACATGTTTGAGGATGAAGACGATGATGATGAGGAGAATTCGTTTGGTAAGAAAATATGCTATACTCAATATTTAAATGATTGGATAATGGTTCATGTTTTCTATTATTTTGGTGTTTGTTTGATTGGTGAACCCCGACCTTCTCTTTGGTTCAATAGTATAGGAAATGTATTCAAACATGATGTTTTTTATTGCATGCCCTTATGCCATATTTTGCTAATTTGGCTCAAGAATACTTACAAAATTTTGTGCAAGGTTTAAAACACATTCATCCCCTTCATGTAGGTAGTATGGGCGCCAATATACTGCCACATACGTTCAATTAAGTTATACTAAATCTCTAGGGCATGCAGTAGTTGTTAATACTGTCTATATCGAACAATATAGTTAAATGCTTTAAATATGTATTCATTTCGTGTTCATAAAATAAACAAATAATTTAAAAGTTTTTAAGTCTTCATTTTTTTCAAACTCACGATTTTATATCCTCAATATCACATAGATTCCAATAATGATAAAAACGTTGACAATATTTTGGCTTCATGGATTGAGAACATACAATCTATTGCGAGCCAAATATATATATATTTTTGTCAAGTAAATAAAGTTTATGTTTCATTATTATTTCAGCTATGACCATACGATTTTATGGCTGCTGTCAAATCCAGGATGGAAAAACGAAATTGGATCAGAAACGTCAACCTTTATGTAAACATTACGTCGAAAAAGCACAAAATGCTATACGCAAAGTCCTCAATAATCATCTAACCCCACTTCCATTTATAATCAATCCAAATGGCACGGCCCTGTGTCAGATTGCTAGCAGAGATCAATTGACTATTGTGCTAGATAATTATCAAGGGAAATCAGAACTTATTGATCGTGAGTGCACGGATGAGCTAAACAAATTAAGAGCCGCGGAGAAGCTGGGTCTGAAAGTTCATGAATTCTCTCTACATGCACACATAAGTGACAAAGATATTAATGCGGCATTGTCGTACTTTGCAGCTAGGTACGTTGTAATTTGTTTGAAATAGGTTTGTTTGTAATTTGCTTTAACTAGTTAAATATCAGATACATTCCCCAGTGTTTCTTTTTCAATACACTAGGTTTTCTTTTGTTCATTACGCTAATAATGATTATTTATGCTGCCCATATTTATTCATAAAATTAATTTATGTTTTACATTCAGTGCATCGACATTATCAGCAAATGGACAGGAGCAACGTAAGTGTAATCTTTTATAATGTTTTTACTTTTCTTAATGTATGAATCAATATGAATCGATTTTACTGAGCATCATGTGGAATACTTGGAAAGGATGTGATATTACAATGAACATTGTGCACTTTATTACACATGAATGTTATTTCCTGAAATAGAAGATATTTAGAAAGCTATTGTTTTGGATTTTAATTTGTAAATAGTACTCTGGCAATGCCTTCTGCAGTTCAGCATACCTTTTTAGTACGTTACAAATCAAACTGTTTTATGCAGGGGAGTCGGCAAAGGATTCGAGTGATTCAGCATCTCTCACAAGTATGGCATCCACTAATGACCTTACAAAATCAGGAAAGAAGAAAAAGAAGAAAAAGAAAAAGAAAAAATCAAAAAAGCGTGATGATGTTATGATGCAAAACGATGGGGACGTGACACTAAATCAAGTACACTATTTTTTCACATAAAAATATTTGTAAAAATAAAATTCAAATTGAATCAAACTGAATAAAATAAAAATGATAATAAAAGTGCATATAATATCAATATACTCTGATGGTCGTGTAACATTAATTAACGTTAATATCTTTCATGTGGTTATATTGAGGCAAGTTGGTAACTATGATCAGCCATGGATGTTGATATTTCACAAAAAAGTAACGTTCACATAATTAAATGGTACTGTACGGAAACGTAAAACTCGTTTTAATAGTTTAATTTAATAGATAATAATGTTATTTTTGTTAAAATGATAAGCTAATATTTGTGATATATTTTGCTTATATCAAACATTATTATGATACTTTGTTTTTTTTATGTAATTTGTAACTAAAGGTATTTGTTAAATGTAGCACCGTACAGTTGTTTCCATGTTGCTTGATGAAGTAAATTTGAGAATATTGGTATTAAATATATATAGATGACGGAACAGCAAGCAAACCAATCCGATGTTCAAATGGTTGAGCAAAAGGATCGGTTAGAACGTGAAAATGCTACTGCCAAAATCAATACCAACCCACAGTTTACTGATAGTCAAACAAGAAAACATGCACTTGTAAGTACCATCTTTACATAAAGGTGAATTAAAATATTCAGGTTAACTTTATTAGAGCACCATATGCTGAAACATTATAATTATATGTTAAAAGTTTCATTTAGTTGGTTATGCGCTTATGAATAATTGTAAATCAATTGCACAATTGTTCATCAACCAATCACACAAATAGTGCAAAAGTAAGAAGGTAAAATTAATTCATACCCTCTTTACAGGATCTTTTATCAAAAGATATGTACGGTTTTATCTTGTCTGACTTTGATTTTTATTATTCATATAATTTGTCTGGAGTGCTGATTTCTGAAATGAATTCACAATGCTAACATTAAACAAGTATATAACACTGCCGACTCATTAAAGTATATAAACATGTTTTAATATTATCGATAATCCTTTCCAAGACCAAGCGAAGATATAACTCTTCACCTTTTCTTACCGGATGACGTAGCTGGTCACGAACTCCCATCTTATGGGTAGTGCACTTTTTTCGTAAGTAAGTCCAATCCATTGGGTGATGTTGTCACTTAATTATTGGCCTCCCTCAGGTACCACATTTCTAATGCTTTAGTTGCTGTTGTGACATTTTGCTGCTGATCCATGTCTCGATTCAATACAACACTATTGACCAGACATAGCATTAAATGAGCCTTAGTCTTAATGTTTCTTAGGATTCGACTTTATCGTTATCGTAATTTGCCGCATCGTTTGCTACATGACTTTCTCGCGATTTCTATTATTATGCAAATCTCCTCTTCACTTTGTCAATGTTTGGTAATCAACTCCTCCGTACACACATATATCGACCTTGTTCAACCTCGTGGCAAACTAATTGGATTTAACTTTGGGTATTTCGTATTTTATGCTTACTTCTATGGTCCTTGTCTTTTCATGCCATGATCATCCTCATGCCAAAACCCTTTCCCTGTTGATTTACCCTTTTACGTCCAGAGTTCGTTTTTGTTTTCTACTCTTTACACTGTATCGCCTGCGTACCTCTACCTACTTGTTCTTCTACTTACGACTTCAAACCCCATCATCTTCTCTCTTATTAGAGCTAAATATAAGCTCCGTGAATAGGTTGGAAAGATATGATGATATCACACACGGCCGGATTTTAATACCTGTTTCCTGTAAAGGTATAATCCGTACGTCATTTCCATTGATTCAAGCTAACTTGAATTCTTCGATCAGCCTTTCCTGGTTAAACAAGCATGTTCATAGTCTATAAAGCATACATGTGTACATCCTTCTGTTTCTCTAGATATATAGAATCTCTCATATTGAATATTCCGTTCGGCTACCCTTTCCTTTTCTGAATCTACTCTGATTTTCATAAATTTCACAGTCAATAACGGCGCTGTTACTGTACAGTATGATTTTCAGCAGGATTTTTGTAAAGTGAACCTTCAGACTATTGGTTCGAAAGCAGGTGCAATTCAAGGCTTTCGACTTCAAGGGTAAAGGGATGTGTGTTGATTTGTTATGCTCTCAGGAATACATCCCCTGTCGTAGATCCATAATGCTGATATTTAGTCTATGCCTATTTCATATAAAGATTGCAACATTTCTTTGAGTACAACGCGGCCCTCAGTGTTATTCATTTGAAGATTCTCTCCTCTAATATCTGCGAATAGTTTCTTTATGTACTCTAATCATAGGGTTTGGTTTTCTTGTCGCTTGAATAATACTGTTCCATCTTTGTTGCGATACACATGTTTCCAGCTGGTCTTCTGTCTATCCCGGTGACCTATTTAAATGTTGGTAAATTTTCCTCGTTTAATGACGTGCTTTAAACTCTTGATTATTCCACAGTTTTAATTTGTTTTATGCATTTTTATAGGAGACAGAAAAACCCCAATTACATTCATACCAAAATGATCGAAATGGAGTCAAAATAACACAGCAACAAAGCCCTAGTGATCTTGAAACACCTTCTAGAACATTGCAGGTATATATTGTATATATTGTATATATATTATCATAAATTTGATCATATATCATGTTGATGCTGCCAAACTCAATTTGATGAGGCTAGAAAAAAAAACATATTTAATCTACACGTAATTTCCCTGAAGCAAAACAAATTTTACTAAATTGAGTTACTTGAACGGAATTATTTAGTATCGGACTACTATCAACTAAACATAATCCATGCTTTATTATTGCGACTGCAGACAAAACTTTGATTTATCAATTGAAACGATTCTCATACATCTCTTGTTATTTTGACCTAAATGGAATATATCGTACATTGTGTGAATGTTATTAATACACCACTTTGCCGATTTGAATCAGCAGCTGTAAATGTACATATTAAGCGTCATACAAAAAATAGTTAAATATCATTGAATAAAGTTAGCATAGTTTATTCAAGAATAACGAGCCAACAGCAAGGCTTATATCATACGTTGTTCAATTGCTACAGAATATACTTACACATCAAAATAATGAGCCAATGGCAAGTTATGATTGTGCTTTTATAAAAAGGAGAGCAACATTTTTACAATATATGAACGAAATACTTAAGTGTCATTATAAATGTTTTTATGGTGCTAGCATTTGATTTTAGTTGTTATAAATTCGTTTTGATCGTTTCTGATCATTAAAATTAGCATGTGTGACCAATATTTGTCACTGTGCAATACACCTTTTGAAGTACACCGTATTGCTTCATATTGAATATTGGAGGGTTAATTAACGAATGTCATAAAATGTCATGTGAATAATCAATACAAGAACATTTTATATATTTATCTGTTTTGTATTTTGATTGTTGCAGCCGATGACTCAAGGGAACACCAACACAGTACGCAACACAGTGAAACAATTTGAAAAATTAAATAATCAGGTAATATATAACTGATGTAATGAGAAAAACATAATCATTATCACGCAATAAATTATGTTTTAACGTAAAAAATGTAACTTTAATACATTTCAGAAAAAGAACTATGAATATTTTAAAATGTGCCGATGATTTAAAATTAAAACTTACTTATATTCATTTGAAAAATCAAGGGGGTAAAATAGATCGCATTTTGTTCTATTTAATTACGTAGATTTTGATAAATTAAAACATTGAATATAGGTTAAAACTCTTAATGATTTGTTTTCAGCCTCAAGGGTCCCACACTCTACAAAACGATTTCGATCCTCCTCTTGGTATACCGGACGATTTAAAGGTATTTGCTTTACATTAAATAGTGGCATTAGCTTTGAACACATATAACCGGAATCGTCTTATATATACATTGAATCAATGATTTATTTCTTTGCCATTTAATTATGAGAACTTGCAAATGATTTGCGCTTCGGTTAGTCATCAATTGTTTTCATTTTCACTTGCTTCGTAATATTGTAAGATAACCCTTTTCGTTATATCAGTGTTATGTGTATAAATAATGATAGTATAACTTGCAGAAATGTGCTTTAGGTAGTCAAAATATAACATTTTATCATGAATTTGAGAAAGAGATCTCTAGCCTATAATTGTTTCACATTGTACTTAATGCTGCTATCAAACACCATTTAATATACAGTATTTTGCTTGGGCAATGCGAGGCTCTATAGAATTATCCATCGGCACATTGTGACATGACCAAACCATCGCAGTTTGATGATTAACCACCTCATTGATTGTTATCTTTATCTCACGAGCTTTCAGATGCATACGTTGCTATGTAAACCATACATGCATGGTAAATGCCTCCGTTTTGGAAGTTGATTTTTTTTTGTTTTTCTTTTTCAAATCGCATCTATAAGCTGACCAATTATAGTCTAAATTAGCCTTTTGGCATTTGTCTCGGTATTTGATTCGAACCTTACCAACAAAACGAACTTACATACTTTGTATATCTTTCTATGACAATACGATGGTCGGTGCGACACATAATTTTGTACTTGCGCTGATATCTATATTCAATTTTTGTTTGAAATGTCTGGGAGTTAGGTTGCTACAATACTGGCCCTTGAAGTATTGGTCCGAATAAAACACCGCTGTATCCAAACACTACCTTATTATATCAGAATTCCTCTTGATTTATATTCATGGACCACACACCTATTTTGGTATCTTTATTGTACCCTTATTTTCCCCAATCCGCAACTGACGAATACTGAAACTCAATCATTATTTATAAAGTTTTACTCACATTCTAGAACATTCCGTAAACGCATAAATGTGTGGAATAAATAGAACATTCTGTAACATTCGAGACTTATGAACCACTTGATACGTTATTATTCTGAACAGTTCCATTATATTCTAGAAGACATCTAGAGTATTTAATAACATTCTAGCACGCTCATGAGCATTTTATAGAAACATATTTATTTAGATTTATTGCTTTGGCCCGCAAAGTATACAACAACAGCAATGAACATCATTATGCGTTCAAAAAAACTCAATATCTATATCTTGACGATTGCCTTCCTCTTAAAAAAATATTTCTTATGCTTTCACACTTACTTTTTGCACCAGAAAAAGGGTTTTCTATTCATTTCTAGCTTATGTTCATCTCAAATAATCTGCCGCAAAGTCGTCCGATTTCTTGATATCATCAATGCGGTGACTGCAGTTCATGAGAAACAACAACTATCCCATGATGTGGGCGTTGATGGTCTTGTACCTTTGGATATAAGAGAGTGATCAATTGTCTTTATCCCGCAGAGGTACTGCTGGTTCTTCTGTACAACAAACGCGATGGCGATCCATTCACGTTCAATAACCGAGTAGTTTTGATCACGTTGCAGCAGCCTATTGCTTACGTATGTCACAGGAAAAAGCCCGCCATCAAAGCCTTCTCCAGTGTCTGAAGCATCAGTGTGCACGATGAAAGGCCTTGCCAAATCTAGTAACCGCAATAAGGGGACCTTCGTAAGTTGTTCCTTCTGCATCTGGAACGTTGTTTCATGGGCTGGTCCCAATATGACTGGCATAGGTCGTAGTCAAATCTATCAATGGCGCGGCGATCTCGGCATATTTCGGTATGAGCTTTCTGCAGCATCCACAGTCCAAGGAATAATCTGACTTCCTTCGTAGTCGTGGGATGTGGAGCATTTCTTATCTTGTAAAGCTTGCCTCGGTCCATCTTGACCTGATCTTCTTCGCTTATTAGACCGACATAGTCAACTTTCGTTCTCCCAATCTCGCACTTTGATGGAAGTGTGAACTTTGCGCGTTGGATTTGTTCAAATACGTCTCACAGCATTACCATATTTCATGCTCAATATATTTTATTTCCAAGAAGCCAACATGTGCGACCGCGTCCTTGGAACCCGTTAGGTGTTTGCACATCAAAGCCGCACCAGAATGCTGATAGCCAAAATGTGAAAATGTGTCTTCCCGATAACATAACATCCAAATTGATTTGTTAACGCCGTCAGTGGCTTCAATGTTTGATCCAATGGGATATGCCAATAGCCTTGGGATTTGTGAAATACGTGTCCCCGTGTTGCTTGGCGATCAGATCCTCTTGATTCTATATCGTAATTTGTTATGCTGGTCATTCTCTACACACAATCCGTCTGTATTGTCTTGCCAATTGCACTAATGGTGATTTGTAGGTAGAAGTGGATGGTTCACTTAATCCATATTTTAAGTTTTCTAATTTGTCATTGTCTAGTAGAGATTGTTTGTTAGTACTCTCTCACCCTCACCCTCAGGTTCTTCTGTAGTCAGTTCACTGGTATGAACCACCGGTTTGTTTGTCCTGGTACATCCGTGAATGTTTATTCATTCGGCAAATCTCCTTTTCTGTTCATCACTCAGCGTCTCATCTCAGCGTGTTTAATAACGACTTCGTTGCCAAATGTGTCACATGCGTCGAAAACCGTCACAACTGCTGCTTGTTTTTTGAACGTCGTCACGCTCAACGTATCGACGGGGCAGATTGTTATAGTAAACCTTATCTTTTCCATCCATGTTGACCTTTTTGTCCAGTTTTTTAATGACGTTTAATATTTCATATGGACCCTCTCACTGAAGAAGCAACTTGTTGTTGTCATTTGGTAACAGCACGACTCTTTTGGCCAACTTCGAATGAAAGTTTCTTGTCATAGTTGTGTTAGAACTCTCCTTGAGCTACTCAAAGCTTTTTGCGAGCTAATTGACAGGTTTTCTCGAACTTTTTCCTCAAATGAAAGATATACATGATATACGTGCTCCGGATCTCTACGGCTTCACTCTTTGTTCAAATCCCATTCAGAACTTTCATCGGTCCCCGAACATTCCTCCCATAGATTAGCTCGAAAGGCGCAAAACATGTGCCGACTTTTTGAATTGCTCTGTATGCGAACATAACGACAGAAACGTACCAGTCCTAGCCTTTCGGCACATCTTCTTCAGCATACTCTTCAGGATTCCGTTCGTTTGTTTACAAAGTCCGTTTCATCGGGGATTGTACTATGGCGTGTAGATATGAAATCAAAATCTGCAAAAAGCACTTAGGAACGACTCTGCTACTCCTTCCGTCTCTATCTTCGGAAAACTGCTTCTGAGTATCGAGTTGCAAAATCCGCCACTGTACGCATGTATCAGTTCTTGTTGTCTAATAGATAAGTCGGCCGATCAAGTCTCCAGCGACACATAGAAACTTTATTTGAATAAGTGGAGTGACATTTTCCTGATTGGAACCTTCGTCGTTCTGCCTTTAGGTACAGTTTTTTTCGGATATATATCGAAGGATTTGATATATATTGTCACGTCACCGCTTTTTGCAGGCCAATAGAAAATAGACGCAACCCGGACCATTGTCTTGTTCAAAGCAAGGAGATCTCTGACCAGTTACTCATGCGCATAGGTCATAACCTGCCTGCAGTATGGGGTCATTACTATAATCTTCCTGGTTTTCAATGTTGACAACCATAATGTGCCTCGAGAATTATGTACGCGACATCGTCGTCAACACTGTACACGATGCTTTTTTACTGCGCGCCGGACATTTGCTTCCTTACGCGACGTAGGCGCGTAACTTGTCAGGAAATTCGTCTTCTTTCTAAGCTGATCAACTTTGACATCTTGGGCTGCAATCTCAACAACTTTTAATGAATTGATAGGCTTCTTGTCTTTTTGGACATGTTCTCTTGTAGTAACAGCTGGGAGTGTCGACGACTCCTACCTCTTACAGGAAGGATTCATCTCTCGCAGATCCGGGCAGGCTCTCAGTGATCAGGTTGTGGATTGGGCTTTCTGTACACAAGGCCTCTATAACCCCGTTGTAGTACGGGGCGTTGACTTCAATCCATGCTTAATTTATCAATCCACGAGCGAACAGCACATCCTCCGTGAGTTGACTTTTATGTACCAGTCCGGCTTTGCCTCCTGCATCGGTACAACAAGTATCCCTCGACATCTTCAATTGCACATCTCAAATGAACCCAATCGACGAAATGAGTCGCTCTGTGTCTAACACCTCGTTTTTGTCGCGAATGTTATGGCGACGGCGGCTGATGTTGCTTTGGAGTTGGCTGTTGCACACCCCGGTTTTGACTTGACCTCTGTAAGTTGAGTGCATTACCATGTGCCTCACGGTACTGCTCAGCTATCTGTATAGCCTTGTCAATCATCTGGAACACGTTCCTTCAAAGAACAGGACCGGCTCGTTCGAACATGTATTGACCAGCTGCTCACTTATTGAAAAATAAATAAATTGCTGATTCGTGTTTTTAACACAAGATGGAATAAAAATAGTAATATACTTGAAATATAAGACTGATATAAGGCTCTATTATGTTGAGTGTTTAAATCTGAACATTATTTTTTACATAGTATAGCCTTTTCAACGAATAAAAATACGTTTCCAAAAACATGTAGAATGAATGATTGGATGATTGGACTTGTATTCATGAATTTGAGAAATACAGGGGACTGTCCGTAGAAAACCGAAAAAAATGGGACATGTCACGACACCGAAACCAAAACTGCTCACGGATGAAGAAATATTTGATAGCGACCACATTTTTGTTAGCTTCCGCGAGCTTTGTCAACTGGTCGACCGGTCGAGATTGTTTCAGTCGAGCCAGAATGGGAAACATTTTGTACCTTGTAAGATTTGGCTTCCCGGAATCGATTCCTGAATCCGTCTGCGGTAAACAGGTACCTATGAAGTACAGCTTGCTTCAGGGCACTATATTTGTCTGTTCGCCTCAGTTTAATACACCCGGTGAAACAGGCATACCCTAGGGAAAGATACTTTATTGTCGGGGAATCGCTCAGTCTATGGTTTGCAATTAAGGAACAATAAGATGAAATCAACGGTGGCGTCTATATTTCTACGCCTATTGGCTACGACCTTCAACCCGCAACTGTCGCATTTTGTGAAGCAGAAGGACTTGAGTGTTCTCTCAACACAGTACTTCTGCAGAAAGCTTTGACAGTTTAAGAGACTGAGCTTTACCCAAGGGTTGTTTTCCCTGTCGACATTGTTGGGTCGATTCGGAGGTAAACCAGTGCTAATGCGACTGGAGCCAGCTTCGTTGCGGTTTCTTTCGCGGTTATCACCCTTGGGCCGATTACCTTAGAGAGAATCCAGTCTATTATTTTATCTTACCCATAACTGAGGGTGGATTGATGAGTGCCAGTGCGTATCAACATTTAACATGCATGTGGGTCATTCTCAAGATCCCACTTACATATGTAGAAACTGTTATATTGAAAGTAGGCTTTACACATGCGACATTCTTGTCGCCCACTAGCTAGTCAGGGGCTGAAGCTGAAAACAGAACTAAGTTAAGCTTAGAACTACTTCACTAAATCACTAGACGCTATACATGGTTAATATATTGTTAAAACTAACAATAAGGATATATGTAGGGTAAATTACTAAGACAATTCTCAAAATAACGATTCATGCCAAGGAACTGACATATACTCAAATATAATAAAACAAATTTTATAACACATAATATTTGCAATGTAATATGACGAATATGATATGCGCTAAATCAGGAATGCATAAAATCAGGTTCAAAAAGATTTTATATATATTTCAATGTGTATATATGACGCTTCACATAGATTTTTATTGCTTTAACTCAAGACCAATGTTGAATTTTGGAAAGACATTAAACTGAAAAACATATTAACATATGCTTTACTAATTTTGCAAAAAAATATCGATTAATGTTGCTTTGGATGCTTGCATCATTGTGTAATCAATTTGGTTATTTTCACAGGGACACATTGCACTTTTGCGCGTTTATGTTGATCCAGCATACGGTGAAGTAAAATCAGTGTACGTTCACCTTCTCTCTGGTTACAACCAGTTTAGTATTAAGATGCGAAATTGCATGAGTGACCAACAAATATGGTATTACCCACTGGAAAATATAAACTCGTTTCAATACAAGTTCACTCTTAAAGTGAAAAAGAGGGGATGGGAAAAGTTTACATCATTTTTTATGCAATCGGATGGAATAGTTGCGGAAAAATGGTATAGAACTTTTTCATCAAACATAACAACGGATGTGTTTATTGCGGAAGGTGTGCCACAATCACAACTATTTGATATCAAATCGAGAGCATGTGCGTACTATGGATTAATGATAGCAAAATCCATTAAAAATAGAGATCAACTGTCATTTTTCCGAGCAAATATTTTCCAATATACCTTGATCAGTCACAGGCCAAAAATCACACTGGATGCTATTTTTCAAGGAATTAATTGCGTGCGTGAGGGTGGAAAACTGTATCTTGTTTCATTTATTGCCATGTTTATGGGATATAAGCAACTGAATGATATACAATCCCTTGAGCACTTTGATGAGCCGACTGCAAAATCATTGCTTGACATAGTGTACGCGCAACATACTTTTGATGTAGAAGTGCAACAGCACATTCCATATATTTACCAGTCCAGTTATCTGAAAGTAAACAAGAGAAAGCCAGGGAAGACTGATTATATTTTAGATTGTTTTCCAACACTTTCTGGGGATATTTTAGTCCAACACCTTCATCACTTCAACAATGATGGCGACGTAGCAATGATCCAAAGGGCTGTAATTCACTTGGACAGGTTTTGGAATGACGGAAAGGATATCAATGCAAAAAAAGTTCTCACCGCTTTTTTGTCATCGATTCCATGCTACAAAATATTAATAGATATAGGTAAAAGCGTGAAAACGTCGGACTTTGCAGAAAAGTCTGCAAATGCTCTTTTGGTTATTATTCATGAACAACTGAAAATACGAATCAAATGGAAATTGGAAAAGGTCAAGTCTAATCGCATCACAATGATAGCTGACTTAGAAGAGGTTATGGATAATCTTAAGAATTACAATAGAGAGATTTATCACTCCTTTTTGCCTGAATGTGAAGACCTTATCATAGCAATCATCGAACTATCTAGAAATGTAAATTGGGAGGAAAATCAAATCGAATGCGTCATTAGGATTGGCAACAGCCATGACTTATTCACCAAGCCAGCACCGTTTATGAAGCTCAAAACGGCTGCATTACGTACGAGAAATCATGCGTTACTGTTTGGTATATACAAGAGTTATTTGGAAACACATACCACGTCTGAAGGAATAAATGAAACTGACATCGGGAGAAGTATATTGCTATCTTGTCTTAATGAATACCATCGCGATAAAGTTAAACCAATTATGCAAGCATATACCTATCTTCACCAATTAGAAAGCACCAGTTACGCAAAAGGTGTTCCAGAATTCATAGATACACTGCATCAATGCCTTGTCGAAGCAGTTTTCAAAGGAAAAACATGTAGTGGAATTGCAAAAATATCAAGACATATTCCTAAAAGTCAATATGAAGAATTCAATCTACTGCGAAAGGATGTCATGAATGCACTCCGCAAACAGTTTGACGCTACCGGTAGAGAAAATTTAAATGCATGGATCGAACAATTTTCAGAGGGAAACGAGTTGGTTATCGAAACATGGTAAGTTCATCCATCTATTACGTTACATATATTTATCATAAATAACATTATCTAATTGTATTATAATTTTTGGTTTTGCAATCATCTTTATTTGTAAGAGCCTTAAAATAAGCCTAATGATGTTGACATCCAGACCTAGATGTTTTATCATATTTCTGAGTAATTGTTTTTCTTATGTTATATCTATTTTTGTTTAAGCCATGTGAGCGATATGATCATTGCAGCTGAACAATATTTATTGGAACTCATCACTGCAAGCCAACAAAAAGACTGCGATAGCTTGACTTTACTATGTCTTCTGATGAAAAACTTTCAGTTCATAAAAAGAACAATTACATGCAAGGGGTATTATGCCGTTAATGTCAAGGAGCATGGATTGACAAAGCAAATAAAAACGTTCCTGCTGAAATTGTGCGGACAAATATTGAGCTATGAATTAGATTTCTCATTTTTGGAAAAGATAGACGAATTAATTACAAAATGGAAACATGAATTTATAGCACTGCTACAATACTTCACGGAAGCTAGTTACTGTACAGAAGTAATCAGTGTCTTAGAAAAAATGAAACAAACAACGGAAAAATATGTATCACAAATCAATGAAGGGATAACTATCCTTCCAAAGTTCCAATCCATCATAGGAACTAATCTGAATTGTTCTGAATGTCTCAGGCGTTTTCGGCGAATGGTGCATATTTTAACAAATTACGAAGGATGTGGAAACAATGTTTCATTCATACAGTTCGAAAACTCCCACTATATTCCGGAAGTCAAAGATATTGTTAGGGCTTGTTTGCAGTTGCGTGAGCTAGTAGGAATGACTAGTTTTTGTTTATTTTTGCATGAAGAATGGAAAAGTAGAAGTGAGAGTACGTACTTCTATCATGACATAGAAAAAGACGAGCTTAGAATATTGTTTGGATGGGAAGAACATCCACAATCGACAGACCTAGAAGATGTGCAATGCGCCGTAGAATTTGCTGCGTATTCATGCAAACAAAGATTTTTGAGACAGGTTAAAAACTGTTTTATGACACCATCTGATGTAACTCTATCAGAGGCACTTCAAGTGTTATCTGATCCTCTTACTGAGAACATATCTATCATAGAAGAATTGACACAAATGCGCATCACCGACTACAAACGGAACGCTGTCGTGTTATTCGATAACAGAGAAACACTTTTGCTCACTGCCAACGTATTGACTGGTTTATGTGGTGTATTTCATGTGGAACAATATATCGCTATACCAGTATCGCCTACCAACAGATCACCCGGATCTACAACAGAAAAACAGATTTCATTGAAAGAATCAATGATTCAGATAAAGATGTTGGAAACAGATCCAGATGTATTGCTTTCTCGGGTTCTTCAGGTTGGCTCACCGTTAGATGAAGTGAGGCAGGAGTTTGAACAACATGAACGAGCTTTTGATACTTTAGAACAGTTATCTAAAAGCAGGGCAATGACTAATTTCCTACAAAGCATTGCAAATGCAGATGAAGAAACCGACTTAAGAAACCTAATAGATGCCGTAGAAGAATACACAGAAGAATATGTTCAGGAATCTACTGTTTCAGATTTGATTCAAGTAAACAGTTTTCTTAGACCAATCATTTATGCAAAAGACAAACCTAGAACTATTGAAGACCTTTTACTGCTATTTTGGAAATGTCAAAGCATAGGCAAAAGCGACATGGCTGAAAAGATAGAAAACTGTTCAGCTAACATCCATAATTTGCGATCACTGTATATGAATGTATCTAACCGAGGTGAAGTTACAAAAGAGACTATAAGTAACATTCTGAACAATGGATCAATATCTATACATGTAGAAGTAGGTTCATCCAAGTTAGACGTGGCATACAGAACTCAAACAACCACAAAGAATGTTCAGCTGTCAGAATTGAATGATCTGAAAAGTAGAGCCTTACTAATCGAAAATACAGAAAATGAAGAAGGAACTTCTAGCCTGAGTAGGTTTGTTGAGTTAGTAGATTTTACCAATGATCTAGTCGAAATCGCAGAGGATCTTTGTGCAAAAGGTCATTTCGACTATCAGTGTTTCACTGTTGGGCTTGACGATGAAACATCCGAAGAAAAACTCATACAACTAGAAGAGTTGACAACAGAGTTGCAAGGAGCACTTTCGCATTGGGAAAACACTCTGGACAAAATGCGCAATGAACATTATTTCTTGAACTATATATTTTCAGAACAGATACCGATTCTGTATATGTACTTCAAAGATGGACGGAACAAGTCTGACGCTAAACAAATCTTAGAATATATCTCACCAAATAGCGTTCAATCAAAACATAATTGGTCAAAAACTCTTTCAAAAGTTCATAAGGCGGAAGAGAAACTTAAGGCATTAGGGGAAATTCTAGATGATGTTTGTGATAAGAAAGACAATTCTTTACATTTTCCAGACAATGAACACTTTGTTGATATGAATCACAATACCGAGGCATGTGTGATACCAGGAAAACCTTTCATTGCCCAGGTTGACAAAGACTCCAATCAAGGAATTCCTATTCTTTTGAGCATTTATGCCAACACAGTAAAGCGATACCCGGAAGCAAATCAAATTATATTTTGCACAAGACATACAACTCTTGAGGAAATTACCATGCTGTTCAATCGATGTATGAGTTCACCAACGCAATTGTTTTGTTTGTTTGGTGTTGAGCAATTAGATTATGCTGTGCAAGTTCATCTTGTGACTTGCTTGAACAGAACGATCAAATGCATTTCCAGAAAAAGATATTTGCTTTCCGTCATCTGCAGAGAGACATCAAATTATCCTCTTTTGCAAAACTTCATTCCTTATGTAAACAGGATTCAAGGTATGAATTCAACATCAATAAGGGAATGCTTTAGGGATAGAATGTCTCGATTGGTAGCTGTTACATCGGAAGTACCGAGCCTTGGAAAAACAGAATTTATATTTGAAGAAGCCAGTAAAAAACAGTTATATCTACACACAATTCATGTTAGCGGTCATGTAACAAAGGAATCATTAGTGAGACTAATTCCATTAAAACCTAAGTATGATGCATATCATTTTGATATAGGACAGGTCGAAAATCCGGACACATTAGATTCGTTCATGTTCGAATTTCTGATTTTACGATGTGTTGTATCTGGGACCTCCATCGCTCATTTGGGTGACCAGGATGTGTTTGTTGAAATAGCCAATACGCTGCAGCATTCTCTACGCAACAGTTTGTATTTGGTTTCTCATTTTGATCGAAAACATATCAAATGGGATGATTATCAAAGTCTTAAGGTGTCTGACGAGCTTAGTAGTCCAATACAGGTTGTTTGCAACTATTTGGAGTCTGATCAGCAAGGTACAATAGGAACAAAGGACCTTGTTTTTGTTACAAAACCAAATGTGAAAGTGTTACCAGCTCATCGATGCAGGGAACTACTTAAGCTGTACTTCTCAAATGTAACTGATATGTCTTACTCGATATTGAACACATTCTTGGAAGTGTTAGCCTTCCAACTAAAGAAACTATCGTCAAGTCAGTTTTTTAGAATTGTTCATTTAAAAGGACAAGTAGGAGAAGATTTGGTAGCAGGCATTCGGCACAAAATGTTGACAATATTTATCGAGATGTCAAAGGAGTTTGCATGTCGATCTATTCATACCTGTAGATCAACGCAATCAAAAGCACTTCTGATGACAGATGATGCTTATACCGAATCACTGACACAGCGTATGTCTGGAATGATACAATGGGAGGAATCCAATCATTTTCTTGTTCTGTTTAACAGTATTAGTAGTCATACTATAACACCTTTGTATCGAAAACGCACAGATGTTGACACAAATATACTTCGGTTGATTGAAGGTCAATTAAAGGTTGCCATTCCTGATTTTCATAAATTCACCCATGAGAAATTGCAAAGTATGCTTGAGAAGTTAGTATGTGCTAGGTATGACAAAACCACCACCAGCCGAGTGAAGAAAGAACTACCAAACTACGCACTGACACCGGATAATCTGATCAAAATGGTACTGATCGCTCTAAGGATTACAGCTCGTTTACCAATAGTTCTAATGGGAGAGACAGGTTGTGGAAAGACTAGCCTTGTGCGATACCTTGCCTTAACATATGGAATCAACAAATTCTACATCATCAACTTTCATGCCGGTGTATCTCAAGAAGAAATCATTCAGAAGATTGAAAAATACCACAAAGAAGCTATTGCGTTTAAAGAGCCAATATGGATATTCCTTGATGAAATCAACACATGCAACCATCTAGGAATCATAAATGATATCATTTGTCACCACAGATGCAGCTATCTATCACTTTCAACGAATATGGTGTTCATCGCAGCATGTAATCCTTACCGACTGCGCAGCTCTGAGCAAATTCACACTGCAGGTCTTGTAGAGAAAATGAAAACAGACGCATTTTCGAGACTTGTTTACCGAGTTTTTCCATTGCCAGAATCAATGTTAGATTACATTTGGGACTATGGCGTACTCAACCAAAGAGACGAAGAAGTTTACATATCGGAAATGCTTAAAGATGTATTTTCCAAGTACAAGGTATGTACTGTCACAACGAAACTTGTTGAGATGGTTGTGAAGTCAAATCAATTTATCAGAGACATAGAAAACAACCACTGCTCTGTAAGTCTTCGCGACGTCCATCGATGTCGCACTCTGATAGATTACTTTGATCAGATGCTTCAAGACAAATCGAAATATCCACTGTCAAGTAGTGCTGGTGGGCCAACATGTACACAAAAAGATGATACAAGAACAAGAAATGCTGTGATTTTATCACTGGCTCATTGTTATGGCGTGCGTATTCATACAACAGAGCAGCGCTTAGAATTCTATTCAATGTTAGGATCTATTCTATTTAACAGTCCAACCTATGGAAAATATATACAGGAAAATATTGTTAGGGCAGAACAACTGGACATATTGAACAGAATGACAATACCTGATGGGATCGCGAAAAACACAGCTTTGAGAGAAAATGTCTTTGTGCTGTTTGTCAGTATCATGAACAAAATGCCTGTATTTTTGGTAGGGAAACCGGGATGTAGCAAATCACTGTCAATGCAACTACTCCGGAGCAGCCTCAGAGGACAAGACTCGACTGACAAATATTTTAAGAGTCTACCGCAACTGTACGTTGTATCATACCAAGGTTCAGAATCCTCTACGTCAGATGGAATTCTCAATGTTTTTGACAAAGCAGAAAAGTACTTGAAACATAACGCAAATGAAAATGTGTTACCTGTTGTACTTTTGGACGAAATAGGGTTAGCAGAAGTGTCCTCGCATAATCCACTGAAAGTACTGCATAACCTACTTGAGCCTTCAAATTCGGAATTTCCAAATGTTTCAGTAGTTGGAATTTCAAACTGGGCACTAGATGCAGCAAAAATGAACAGAGCCATTCATTTATCCCGCCCTGATCTAAGTATTCAAGAGCTGCTCGATACTGCGGTTTCAATCAGCCAATTGGACGCAATTAGCACCACTCAGCAGCCAAATGTACCAGATGCTCCGCAACAAGAAGCTATCTTAACCGCTTTGGCGACAGCCTATTTTGAGTACCAATCTGATCAAAAGCAGAGACATTTTCATGGACTTCGAGATTTCTACTCCTTAGTGAAATATGTTAGTCGAGAAGTTGCAAACAACGGTTATTCAGTAGACGACGAGGCTTTGACTGAGATTATTTTTGTGGGTTTGCAGCGAAACTTTGGTGGAGGTAAGGAACTCAAATTCATCATCGATACTTTCTTTGAAAAGTTAAGCAAGCAATCGCCTTTGAATCCAACTTCAGTTGACAAACTGATAGACGACAACATAAAAGATCAACGATCTAGGCATTTATTAGTCATAACTAGAGGTGACTCAGTTTTAGACATCCTTGCGGGAATGCTTCAGAAAAACGACAAACAATTTGAGGTCATATTTGGAAGCAATTTTGAGGAAGATCAATCAGAAGGGTACCAATACAGAATTCTGAGCAAAATCATACACTGCATGGAGGTCGGCAAAGTGCTTATTTTGAAGGACCTAGAGGACATATATGGATCGCTTTATGACATGCTAAACCAGAACTACACCATAGTAGGAAGTCGAAAAAACTGCCGCATCGCGCTAGGTGCACATAGTAACCCAATGTGTCAAGTACATGACCAATTTAAGTGCATCGTCTTAATTGAAGAAGATAAAATAGATTTTTCGGACCCACCATTTCTTAATAGATTCGAAAAACAAAAAATGCTTTTATCCGATCTGCTCACACAAGAAGAGAAGGGAGCAACTGCAAAATTAGAAAAATGGATGGAAAGGTTTAATGATGTTGGCGAAAATTCCATAACTTTGAAAGACACCTTTATGGGGATTGAGCGAGAAGCTCTTGCCTCATTAGTCTACACAATTAGCCGGACATCGGATGATCTGGAAGGCAGACTGGTGGATTCATGTCAAGATCACCTTTTACGACATGTAACACCCGATGGTATCATGCGACTTCCAAAGTCAAAATTAGCCCATGAATCGGAAAACGAGACTAGAGAACTAAGGGACCGCTTCCTTAGTATGCCATATCACAAAGGCATTTCATCATTTGTGTCTAGACATCAATACGAAAAAAGGGGGATGTGTGCTTCAAAATGGTTCATATTTACACATAGCAATATACACACCGATGTTGCAAACATGCTAGGAGACCATGGCTGTCCTTGCAACGTCCGGTTGAACAACATTCACAATGAACAGCAGCTGGCATCGAAAATAGGTGAATTCTACAGTTCAGATTCCCATGATATCCTTGTAGTTCAGTGTCAACCTGCCAAAGATGGTAATTTGCTGAAATTGAAAATTCTAATCGAACAAACAGAGAGAGAATGGAACGCTAAAAAGCAAGTAAGCGATGCAAAAAAACAAGTATTCGTGATACTTCACGTTGACAGAATAGACCAGGACAATGATCTGCATTGGAGCATTTCATATAACGCTCAATGGAGTATGTGTACAATCGATGACTTGGAAGAATCTGATGTTCAGTTGAATGAGATAGTAGGGAGGAGTATTCCAGAAATACTGCAATTGCCCTTTTGCCCTATATCTGAATGCATAAAAGAAAACCTGCTTTGGGCATTTTCGCGTTTCAAATATCCTCGGATAGTGCAACAGAGTAGTCTTCTCGACCTGATAAACAACGTCATAGCATGTGAACCATTGATGAGATGCATTGAAGGGAAGATTATGCAAACAATTTATGAAGAACATGACGATGTTTCGGACAGCTTCCATCCGGACAATTGGCAAGTGCTTATTGCATGTGATAGTACTGCGTTGCTTCAAGGAAAAACACTTTTCGGTGCCTGGAAATCCTTTTTAAATGAAACAATCAAGCGCACACTGCTCAAACTCGTTTGGTTTATTGAGAAAAACTCTGCGTGGAATAGCATGATTGCTAATAAGGATGACAAACATATCGTGGCTATTTGGTTGGATCTGTTTGAAATGAGGGCTGTGTGTGATACTTTAGATCAGTGCGTGTTAAAGGAAAATGAATGGATCACAATAAACACCCGAAGATTAGACTTGCAGTTCCCTTTCAGTAAGATCCTGTTTGATGCAATAAGAACAAATGTGCAAGATATAAATGATATTCTAGCAGCAGACACAAATTTAGAAGGTGTTGAGAACCTAGACAGTTTGGATGAAAATGACATAACTGAAATCATTTCATCCTATGAGCCAGTTGTTTCCCGAGCATGCCAGTGGTTTCTCTCTGATTCAAATCTGCTACATTCCGAAGTAATTTTCAACGACATTATGTGCCTGTTTGTACAAAACTACGTTCAACCTACCAACTATTGGATAAAGGCGTGTGGCTATTTACATGGTGAAACAATCAATGATCAAGGAAGGACATTTATGAATAGACTAACTTTGATGTTTGTCTCATTTGGCATGATTGCACCTCAATTTGAGTTACTCACAACATTTGAAAGAACATATGGAAAGCAAATCACAGAAGTCGTGACGGAAGCAGTTGATCAATATGAGAATGACAGAACCGACCCGTTCATCGATTTATTTGTAAGAAAAGTCTGTCAGATGTATATACCTCGAGCATCAAGAGCAGTAAATTCCGACCAATTAAGACAGGAAATCCCAATTGTACTTGCATATTGTGCAAGGCTAAGTTGTTTTCCAGAAGAAATTCATCTTTTTAAGCTGTACGCTGATCTGGTTAGAAAAAGTGACACACTTGGACAGACATTCATAGAACGACTGTCAGAGATAGAATATGCACCAGCACAAATTGAACCTGTAGGTGAGATGGAATCAACGACAACAGATGAAAGCTATACGTCATTTCACTCCGACATGGATTTGGAAATAGGAGTTGGGACATCTGCAATTGAACAAAGAGGTATACATGAAGGAAACAACATACAGCAGAAAGAAGTCGAAGTGGAAGAACACAAAGAAGAACAATATCAAGAAAGACAACTACAAGACGAATTGGGAGATGACACACATATAATAAAAAAAGGTATAGCAGAAGGAGAAATGCATAAAGATGAAGCAGACACAAATAAAGAAATTGACGAAAAAGGAATCATTAAGGAAAACGTTACGCAACTGGAATATGAAGACGATGACAACGAAGCTGATGAGAAAGACAATCTTCTTGATTCGGTTGAAGTGTTTCACGTTTTCAGAGAGACAATCGAACCCCTTCTGGATACCAACTCAGAAGACTACCAACAACTGTGGTGTTTGTATTTCAGTAGATGCTTTGATGCCAATCCCGATTCGCCCCTCTTTCACACTTTCCTGGAAGGTCTTGCTGGTTTACCGATATCAAATATGACGTATGTGACACCTGTCCTGGTTAAATTCTTTAAAGTTCACGTCAAGGAATATTTGATTCAATGTCCAACGGAGGAAATGGATTTTGAAAACCTCAACAAAGTTCTGGATGTGTTCTGCCGCCAAGATCCACCGCAACATATCAAAAATATATTATGCGATGTGTGTGAAATGGTAATAGAAAATCAAAAATATGACCATGGTTCTTTACCAAGATCAGAAGAAGGGCATGCTGTACAACAGTTTCAAAGAGCCTCCCTCATAGTTCACGAATCTACAATGACATCAAAAGGACTCCATTATGTGATTTGCGTTGCAATATGCAAACAATTTATAAGAACTCTTCCCTCAAATCCATTGGAATTGAAAGCAAAGTATGGACATTTTCGACTCAATGATATAGAACAGTGCATGGCGAGCAGGTCATATGCAAATCCGCATGGTTTCTCTTCACCTCTGCAAATACTTTTGGTTAAATCAATGCATGAGGGAACTCTGTCGAAACTGAAAAATCGACTACGTGATTTAGATCACGTGTTTTCAAGGCTTTCTGAAATAAAATGGCCAAACAATGACCCTACGGAATATGGAATAGGTATCGATGAATTGACAGAGAGATCAATCATACCTGATTTATATGAAACAATAGGAGACTTAACACACATAGAAAAGACATGCAAACCGTTGCTAGCCAATTGTCGAAATGACCCAAATAAGCTTATTGCGATCATGACAACTATTGGAAAACGACTATTCTGGATTCGATTTATCGACGCAATTACCGATACAGAGAGACAGTGGGCAAATTGTTTTGGTCAGCAGCTTGATGGTTTTTCTGATGCAGAGAAAGAGTTGATGGCTTGTCTGGCCGGAAATGAAGATTTCAAACACAAATCAATGAATATATCAACGCAAACAAAAGATAGTCAATTTTATCAGGCGCAAGTTATATACACAGTCTTATTATCAACAATTCCATTTCAAAAGGACGAAGACAAAATTTATTTAGTGAAGCTATTATTTCATTGGAACAATTGCCTTACTGACAAAATACTGTGCCAAGAACCTTTTATACAAACCAAATTAGACAAGTCAGTTATCATTTACGGCTGCGATTGCAATTCCAAGACTCTTAGCTACGGCTCCCTTCAGAAATGTACCGCTTGTGGAACGACATATCAGGTAAGTGGTAAAATATGCAAGAAGATACATTCACAATTACACAAAGTTTTGACCGTGAAAGATATGTTGGACGCGACAATACAATTGCCAACATCAGTTGAGAGGGTGACCTCGTTGATACTTCAAGCTGTAACTGTAGCCTCCGCAAATCTTGGAACCATTGACAAAGAAAATAAGACTGAAGAAGATGTGTTTGATGTATTATGCCAAAACTGGAAGTCAATTACAAATGACCTCGTCTTATCCGATCGCGATCTGTGTTATTGGCTGAAAATAATTGTACGCCATTTGGTAAATCCAATTAACAACATAAATACTATGCGAGACATGCACAACGAAATCCAAGCTAAGGTTCGCAATCTTTTACAAACCAGATCTGCTGTGCGGTTTGAACTCTTCAGTCATGTAGAAACATCTAATAGTAGTCTAAATAGATATTTGTTGGAGATAGACGATGTGGCATGTGATGCTAAATGTAAAGAAATTCACCGATATGCGGTTTTACCGAACGAACAGTTGTTGGAAAAGAGAATGCAGGAGCATGCAATGCTGAATTCGTCAAGACACTCGTTTTTGTACCTCATACAGACATGGGACGCAAAGTTGCGCTTGATTCCGCACATTGTACCTATGTTAGACTTTCTGAAGTGGATAAATGCCAGAGTCAATCACAGAATGAGTCGAGAAGAGTGTTACGACAAGGAAATGCAAGTTTTTATAGGAAATCATGAGGAATCAAAATCCATATTTAACAACTTTCTGTCTGCTTGGGGGGTTATCAGATCACAATGCAGTGAGTTTAAAGAGTTTTTCGAATCGGATAGTCTCCTTGCATCGTTTGATTGGACGACAAAAATATCAAATTTCGTATTTGAAGACCAGAACCACGTTATAATACGAATCGCTCAAATCTTGTTGAACTGGCAGAACGGCTTTTTAGATATAGTGTCTGTATACACACTTGAAGGATGTAAAAGCTTGAAATTTCTTGCTGAAAAAGACCGCGTTCGAATTCCCAAAGTCAGTCAATTTGATATAACAAACAAGCATGTGGTAGGATATAAGTGGGATTCAGGTCTTTTACTTTACGGCCAAGTCAATGCCGAGATGGGTTGTGGAAATGATATAGTGTTTGATTTTGATGCCATTGAAATATCTTTAGCAAACCAGGTGCTATTAGGTAAGTGCTACATAGAGCCCTCGGACTTCAGGGTACCAACATACAAAAACGAAATGTTCTTATCTAGTAATGAAATCCTTGATGACGTTAAATTGTGTATCAATCAAGAAAAAATACCAGAGGAATTCGTCAATCAGCTCTCGGATCTTGATGGAATATATCCGGGTTTGATGAAAGGTCTAATGGAAGCGTTAGAAATCATTCTTCCTCTAGTGATCAAAACGGAAAGAAGTGAATTCAAAGGCCAAATAGCTAAGGAAACCATTGGATCGTTTGCTGATAGATGGAAAATGGCACGGTCAAGTGTTCAGAATGACCATTTGAACAAGTTACTGAATCAATCACTGCGTTTGACACATTTAGTTCATCTTTATGAGTTATCAGAAGACAAGGCATCCGTTGTTATAATGAAAAGCATAGGAGATGAGTTTAGACAACGTATCACTGAAGATGAAAAGGATGAAATTACGTCACTAGACAAAGAGGGGAAGATAACCGTAATTCAATTCAATCTGGCTTTGAGGAGATTTGCAATGCGATTTCTATGGAGGAAGAGTTCAATGCACGCGTCAATGGCACCCACTAAACCCTTGCATGATGCTATGCGGAGCGTGTCGCTTTGGACAAGTATGTCGCAGGATAAGGAAGCGGATATGGACCAATTACTGTCTTTATTGCCGAAAACATTGACTGTCGCAAAAACGAGGACGATATCGGAATATCTTGATGATATTGCAAAACCCGAGGTAAGTTAACTATACAACATGGTTTTAAAAATAACCCTTAAATATAAGGACACATAAACACAATAATACGCTATCTTTATTTAAACTTTATAACTTTTTTACATTGCATTAAATGAATAATAATTATATTTTTTTAAATTCAATTCGTTTATGGTCAATATTTTTCTTTATGTGCTGAATCGTATAGTGAATGTTTGACATTCATTTTTATTATTTTAGCAAAATTGTTTATAATTATTTATTTCAATTGCATTTTTATTAGAAGAAATATCAGCTTCGTCCGATTACTATACGGCCGTCAGGAAACAAAAGAAGAGAGCGGCGGCGAAATCAACGAATGGAATAGGTTAGTTTTATTTATACAATCGTTTTTTTATAATATTGAGGCCTAGATAAGCGGTAGATATTATATTGATTTTGTTATTTGATTTTAAGACGATACATAAATTAGATAATTAACATAATAGTAAGAGTGAAAGCTAAATGATTAAGCAAGAATGAGCAAATGACTGGTAATATTTTGTGATAAAATATTGATATATGATAAGATATTTGTTGCCAATAAATGTGTATTTATTTTCTTTTAGATATATGGTATTCTATTTATTAGATGATGTCGCTGAGTGAAATATTGCATTTGGATAATTACCGATATCACAGGAGATGGTTATCAATTTAATATCTATGGACAAGACTTTATTGTATAAACGCTATTTATGAAAATACGTTGAAAATTGACACAGTTTGTTAATCCAAATATTGCACCCTGGAAGATTACTGATAACACAGGAGATTTTATCAATTTAAATATCTATGGACAATATTTCATTATATATACGCTATAAGGATATATGTGTATAAATTGCAGTTTGTAAATATATTGAATAACTTTATTCATAAGCGTGCGATGCTATACTTAAATATGTATATATTGAATTATTACGTATGAGAATGATGATAGTGTTTCAATTAGATTTTCATAAATGATATGTTAAACGAAATGTACTGTGTAAGAAAACGTGCATTCACTACTGATTTATTTTTATTAGTTTTGCTTAATGTATAATTTAATCATAATATTTTATGGACATATATTGTTACACATGGTTGTATAACTATATTAATGCATGGTTAATGTTGTATTAAAATTTTAAAAAAAATGCTATTATATTTTGATAATGAAAAAGATAATAAGATATGTATCATTAAACATGATATTTGTGTACGAATTGTGAATATTGTCATTTATGAAGCTGAAAATCATGATATATGAATGAGAAAATACGTTTGTATGTATTGTAAATAGATTTATAAATGGTAATATGTGTATGCCTAAATAAACCTATATAAACATTTGATTAAAATGGTGGATTGCATGTTGAGCAAAATGTTATATTACACTGAATTTGAATGAACCTTTTTATAGTTAGCCATTTTAATGTATGATGTTGTACCATTAATACTTAATGTTTAATTTCCTGAACAATGTTTTTTGATTGACAATTATTCTATGAACATATTACTACTTTATTTCATAGTTAATATCTTTTTTTTTACGTTTGATTACGCTTAACCATTATAATAGACATAATGAAACTTGTTTTGATGCCAATATTTAAAATAAACTTTTTTTGTGATTCATAATTTAAATATTAAATTATGCTTTTTCGATAACATTTGAATAAAATTAGATTAGGTAAAATCTTAATTATCATTTTGCAAACCAACTTTTTAATCTTTTTGACTTGACGGTATATTGTCATTAGAAAGAATACTAAGAGAATACTTCCATAAAAAATAGTTCATTATTAATAGCGTATGTGCAAACATTTTCACATACACTATTTACTATTTACTATTTCAATTGTCACACCTTCGATATTGTTGAAAATTAATTGACGACAATATCTTATTAAAATGAGTATAATTAAAAAGAATAGCAATAAGCAATGATACAACACTGATATTATGAAAAAAAAACAGTTATCAAAAACCTAATATACACGTACTAGATACATATATACTAATTTTTACCAGTGGAATCATAACTTCAAGTCATAAATGCAGTTTTGATTGAGAACAGTTAGATTTGATCAATTAAATCTAATTAAATGCAACTAATTTACTAAATCACGCAGTTTCAGGGTTGCCACAACACACAGACTATAATGCATAGCATATTACACACTTTTTCGAAAAAAAAAGGAAATTAATTTATTGATGATAAGTTTGCAAATCGAAAAGAAACGCGATTCAAGGCATGTTCTATGTGCTATAGATACGCCTATTACGGTTTATATGCATTTATTATTCATAATTGCTTGGCTAATAGTGGATCAAACCTTCTAGTACGCATACATAACACAGACCCTTGATTGCTCACAAAAGCTTGCTTCTTCATTGTGAAAAAAAAACAATGCGGTGTTTCATCATAACTGTGTCTATTTATAAGGGTCAAATGATATGGATAATAGGTCCAATTGATTGCCAATTAAATATGTAAAAACGTAGAGAGAAATAGAAGAAAAGCAGTTTAATAACCTGTTTAGATACAGATACAGTATTTCTACAGTAGTCATTGTTTTGTGAGCAGAAAAGGTATACATATGTTATAGTAGTTGAAGGAATGTATCGCTCAAAATAGACTTTCTGTGTATTGTCGTGAGTAAAGTGGTAGACTTTGCTTTCGAAAAAAAAACATGTTAGTCCATGTATCAAAGTACGTGAGGAAACATCATTACAAAACCATTAAACACTTCTCTTAACAGTGCAATTCTTTGCGATAGAATTACGCATTGTAATGCTGTGGACGAGATTGTGCTAATAGCGGTCTCATATTTGAAATTATGGGCGCCCAATTGGGATTACAGATTGATGTTATAGTCATGTTTGTTCAACTATAATTACCGTGTTTATTTCGATTAAGTATTTCCATTAATAGTTTTTACATATGTCTTTTTCTTAAATCTAAATCAAACATTTTAAGTTATTTAAACGTAGTAAAAAGATATACTTACTTATACTCTTTGATTGCCAATTAAAAGTAGAATTACAAAAGTAAATGTGTGTCATTTTGCCACCAATTAGACTTGTGTTAAGATCTACTTGTTGTTTATCAATGTGACATTGATTTTAAAAGCAATACTCATAGGACGACTCTGCAAATGTCATAATGCATTACAGTTTTTATCATCAAAAAATGCAATTCAAATGCAGCATTTCAACATTTCTTTTAATTGTAATCATGAGAAAATGCCATAATTTGGCGATACGACGTGAGAAACTATTCCATGTTCCAAGTGGCAAGCAAAATAATGGAAACATCATCACTAAACAAATTATTTGCGATGGAAGCGTGCGTTGTAAATAGGCTAACTGGGGACGAGAAGATGCTAATAGCGGTTCAACATTTGAAATTATGGGCGCCCAATCGTGATTACAGATTGACGTACTAATTATGTTTATTCAACTATAATTACCATGCTTAGTTCAATAGTTATTTGCTTATAAACGAGGCATTATCCTTGATTTAAATCAAACTTTTGATTCAAGTATTTCAAAGGTTATATAAATATATATACTTTGAAAAAGTAAGATTCATCGCTAATTGTATATGCCAAATTAGTTCCTAAATATTTAGTAGGAAAACATTTTTTATTTGCTTACTCTTTAATTGCCAAATATAAGTAGAACACAATTGTGTCTTTTTCACCACCAATTGGACTGTAAATTCTGATATGGTATTAAATTAATTGACACTCAATCTTAAAAGATCTGCAAGTGTTAAGTGTTTAGTAAATGTAGTTTATATAAATCAAAAATGCATTTCAGACTTCCTTCATTTTCTTTGTATTGTATTTATGTGAAAATGCCATATTTTGGCTATACGTCATGACACACCATTTTGGGTATCAAATGACATCATGAAACATAATTGCTAACCAAATGGACACATCTCTTAGCTGTGCTGTCTTGTGAAATTAAATGACACGGTGTAAATATGTAAACTTGGACGTGATGCTACAACTAGCGATCTCACATGAGAACTCATGGTCACTTAATCGGGATCACTACGACTACTGGCAGTATATATGTAAATTAAATTATACATATTATCATTACTCCGAATGAGTTTTGATTAACTATTAAATACATGAATGCAAGCTTAACATGTCATTTTAAAGCAGTGTAAACTGAAAGATAAGTTAAATATATGTAAATGAATCAATTAGATATATAACATTTAACCATGCTGTTTTGGAATCATTGTAAGGTAGAAACCATTTTGTAACATATTAAAAAAGGCATGGCAATAAAATATACTTTAAAATATAGCATTCAAATGGGAAAATCAGATTAAAGATATTCAGTGTAATATAACTACATATATTGCGGTGTTAGGTTTATCTAAATCTACCATTCATAATTTTCTGCTAATTGGCTAATATTGAATATGTGATCCAAGCACATAGTACATATACAGAAACAAGAATATTAATTGCTTACAAAATCAAGTTTTTGTATCACGAATAACCATTGATGTTTTTCATAATAATTGGGCCAATATGATATTGAGAATCAGTTTATTTGATGGCAATTAAAGACGTAATGGATTACGCATATCGAGTTTTATTCAGAACCACTTTGATTAAATCTTAATATTAACAATATATGTTTATAGTGTCTGTCAACTATTTCTGCACCAGTCATTCGGTATAAGCAGTAAAACTGTACAGATGTTATAATAATTGAGACAATAAATATGTGATATAATGGGTCGCTTGCTCAAATTATACAGTCTGTGTATTGCCATTAGTAAAGTGGTAGCTCTTGCTATCGCAACTAACACTTTGTTCCGAGTATCAAATGGGGTACGAAAGGATGGAAATGTTCTCATGACTAAACAAATCGACACAGCTATCGGCTGTGCACTTCTTTGTAATGAAATCTCTCAGTGTAAATCGGCAAACTTTGGACGTGATGCTACAAATGGCGATCTCAGGTGTGAGCTCATGGCCGCTGAATCGGGATCATTGAGACGGGGTGACTACTGGCAGTATATGTGTAAGTGATTATTAAATATTTGATATTTGGAATCGTATAATTATAATATAGAATATATAAAATGTGTAATTACCAGAATAAAAAATACTAGCTTATCATTTAATTTCCTTATATACTAAAGTCAATCCAATTGAATTTTTGAATACTTAAATTTACACGTATTTCAATTGATTAATGATAAGTATTACAATTTTAACACAATAAGGTGAACATACGAATCCCTTATTTTGTATTTACATAATTTAAGAATGGTTTAAAGTCATATTCACAGTATGATAAAACACTGAATAAATTTGTTGATATAAAAAGTAAAGATGAAAATGATTAGTAAAATACGTGAATGACAGATTTATATATTTTTTATTATTGTAATACATTTAATATGCATCAAAAGATAGACTTTTGCGAAATAAACCAAATAGATACAATTATATTTTCTGATCTAATCATTTTTTTTTCACTAAGACACCTTTCCGGATGAGTGCGAGTTTTATTACTCAGACGAACAGAAGAACAGCTGCTACCGGTAAAAAAAGGTGTAAATTATGAAACAAGACAAAACATCACCTTACATCGTCTAAATATGTGGCGAGATATTGAAAAAATAAATTCCATCGATTTAAATATCAATATAAACATAATTCTTACAAACAGAAATGAAAATAAAGGAGTTGCGTACCTATAACGAAATGAAGTCAATTTAATCGATATAACAGTTCATCATGTTTAAACATATTAATATATAAATCAAAGTCAAAACGTCACTACAACATTAAGTTGATCACCCCTCACAAAACCTTTGTAGGACCTTCCACTACGTGCCTACCGATTATAACACAGCCCAAGAAGTCTGTAATTCGACAGAATTTCCTGGTTACCTTGCTAATCTGGAAACGGGAGATGAAGCAAGATATTTACATGGGGCTCTGCAGACAATGGGTATGCATATATTTAATAATAATTTAATTTATTGTAAATAATATATAAATTACAATATATAAATTACAATTAAATACATAGCTAGTTCAAGAACTTTATAAGTAAGAAAAACTTTAAATTGTTAACACATATTTGTTTATTACGTACATCAATTAATATAACGTAAAATCGAAAAATGATAACTACATGGTACAATCACATTAGTTTTTTTATGACAAACTAACTTGAAACAGTGGGTATGTTTATAGTATATTTAATCAATAAAAGGACATTGTAGCTAAGTAAAGATTCCTTGCATCATAATATCAAAATCTTAAATCTGATCGATGGTAAACGCTTGGAATTTGACATGCCTTTCGAAACAGATGTAAGGAAATTGAACTAATGTTATTCATATTCCGAAAATGTAAATAAGCCGATTAAAGTTTGATCTTCGTTATAAAAAATCGTAAGAAAATTGCCTATATAGAAATATACTTGTCGAGACTACATATAATTAGCAAGATCAATATGTTTTTATCCCTGTCCCTTATGACTGTCAAATAGAAAATAACGTCTAAAGCGGACATGATAATAATACGGTATAATCAGATCAAATACACATCACAAAATCGCTTTTGCATAGTCCATCCTATAACATTACACCAACACAAGGACATAAGTTTAACGCTCAATGAGAAGGTTTCCCCACTTATTATTACCGGGCAGTCGGCATCGTCAACATATACCCGATTTCATAATTGACAACTGATAATTGACTGATAATTTTATAATCTATTTATTTAAGCGGTCAGTGTCTATTGGATGATTGGTCTTAAAGGGTATGGTAGCGAATGGCAATGGTCCAACAGCGGAGATGTTGTGTCATTTGGTGTTTCTCCAGAATGTGCAGATGGTCATCTTGAATACGGCGCACTCTTTGTTGACACCACAAGCCCGTTGTATTACAATATATGTAATATGCACTTTTTTGTGTGTGAATATGAGATTTAACTGTTTGACATTTTGCTGCAAAACAATAAGGACAACGAGTCAATAAATATTCAAGTGTGCGTATTTATTGAACCTCCGATCTGTGTTATAATATATGTACCATGCACGTCTTGATGTGCGAATATGAGATTCAAACTAGCAAAAATTGCCATCATAAAAATGCGCAACCAAGCATCTTGAATGCCCTTTTTATTTCATTTTGACTCTCGTAACCCATTGTATTAAGATATATGCAGAATGCGCCTTTTCGTTTACACATATGAGATTTAACTAGTTTATGTTAAGTAGAACTATCCATACAGTTATTCAAATAATGTACAACTGGTCGTCTTGATTATGGCGCCCTTTATTTTGACACCTCAAACATGTGTTATTATGATATTGGAAACATGCGCCTCTTTATTTCCGAATATGACATTTAACTGTTGGACATTATGGCGAATCTAAAGGAAACAAATTATCTTAAACAGAGGCAGCATCTTGAATACGGTGCTTACCTTTGCAACCCCAACCCGTTATATTATGATATTTGTAACATGCGTTTTTTCGTTTGCGAATATTAGATTTAACTGTCGGATACTTTCGCAAATGTGAAAGAAATAAATAATATAAAACATCTAAGAAGGAATTGGTGAATACGGCGCCCTCTATGTTGACATCATATGCCCGCTGTCTTAGGATATATTCAGAATGCACTTCTTCTTTTTTGGAATTTGAGCTTTAATCGTTGGATATCTTTAAGCAAATCAATCGCGAAAATTATCTAACAAATTATTTAATAACTTATCTAACAAATATACAGCTGTGAATATTGAATGCAAAGCTGTGTAACTAATATATTGTCATTCTAAACCCGATGTACTGTGATATATGTACCGTGCACCTTTATGTCTGAATAAGAAATTTGACTGCTGGATAGTTTACTGCTAGGCTTAAGTTAACATGTATATATTTGGCTGGGTATTTGTTGACTGAATACACCCATTTTTGTTATGACATTAGCAGTATTGACTGTTTTATTTGTGAATGAAAATCACTTTTTAGAAAATATCATGGGATAACATGTGGACACAGGCATAAGATACAAAAACTGATATTTTAAACCACATGACATTCGCGCTGTTTTTGGTTTATCCCATTGAAAATTGTGATGACATCCATCCGCATTTAGCGAACGTTATGGATCACATGAATAAACTCAAGTATATCTCCAAAACATACCCTCAAATATAACTCACTTATTTTTCACACTGAGTGCTTGGAGAAGTCCCACCATAAGCCATTTTCCGAACCCTTCGCTTCGATTTTTCGATGCCATAAATCGCCAAAAGGACTTATGCAGTACAATTTGTACGCATGCGCGTCATTCACAAGCCGTCGTTATGTGTTCTGTGTCTCGAGTCGGAAATGGATGGAGTATATTTGAATCGGGACAACTTTTAAAGGGGAATGCTATGGAATATGGACCCAAAACAATACAGTCTCTGATCCAAAAGGTAGTTTGAACTGCAACGCATCCCTTAGAATGGAAAAAATCGGTAAAATTAATAATACATTGACTTGGTTTGATCATAATTAAGAATGTATGTATAACACATGATTGGTAATTTCTAGTCATGAAAAAAATGGTCTCCTGAATGCTATACTTGGCATTTTAATTAAATCTGATGATGAAACTTAATATTTACTGCAATGGATATAGGTGTCCCTACTTGTGTTTTGAAATGATAACTATAATATCTTAAATGATAAAATTGATAGTAGATACTAGATAGAAAAAATAGATGCATGGTACTTTTAAATACCAATCTATAGCTCAATCTAATTATGAATGAACAGACATGGGACAACAAATGCTCGATCTATGCATTACTATATATGTTTGACATTAGTTTCAAGGGTTTGATTGACGTGTTAATCATGTTTATTCAAGTATTATTACCATGCTTAATGAAATAATCGTTTTTCTATATATTTGTATTCATTTACTTTTATTGCTTATAAATGAGTATATTTGCTCTAATATTAGAATACCAAATTTGATTCATGTACTTAACAAAAAAAAATTTGAACAGTAGTAAGAGACATCGCCAATTATGTATTCATAAACGTTTAGGGCCTAATCATTAAGTAAGAAAACATTCTCGTATTTCACTTAAATTTTAATTGCCATTTATAAGTAAAGACTTTATTTGTTATCGTGGCCACCAATTATAATTTGTGTAATCTTAATTCGGTTTTTGATAATCTGAATTTAATTTTAAAATACAGCACTCATATGTAGCATGTTCTAATTTATAGCCTCGACCGACACTACAAGTGTTATATTGTAATTTGAATTAATATAATCAAACATGAATTCTAGTCTTCCTTCATTTGTTTCTTTTGTTATCATGAGAACATATCATGTTTTGGCTATCCAAAGTGACACATTATTCCGTGCATCAAATGGCGTACTATAGAATGGAAACATCATGACAAAACAAATAGACACTTCTCTTAGCTGTGCGATTCTTTGGAATGAAATTGCGCTTTGTAAATCGTTTAACTGTAGACAAGATTGTGCTAATAGCTGTCTCACATGTGAACTTATGGACGCTCAATTGGGGTAACCAATTGACGTATTAATCATGTTTATTCAACTATAATAACCATGCTTATTCCAATACCATGCTTATTCCAATATTTCCATTAATAAATTAGTTTTTATCTTTGAACAAACAATTGATTAAATTGCTAGAATGGTTATAAAGATTTATATGTTCTGAAAAAGTAAGAACCATCGCTAATTGTATATGCCAAATTAGGGACTAAAATGTAAAGCATATTTGCTTGCTCTTTAATCGCCAAATATATGTAAAAAATTAATGCGTTTTTGCCACCAACTGGACTTGTGTAAATTCTAATTTGGTGTTAGATAATTTGAAATACATTTGTAAAAGCAAATCCATATGCAGATGTTTCAGCGTCAAAGAAAGCTCTGTATATGTTATTTTGTAAATTTATATTGACCAAAAATGCGTTTCAGTTTTTCAACAATCCTTTTAATTGCAATGATTGGAAAATGCCATATTTTGGCTACCCGACGTGACACACTTTTTCGTGTATCAACTGGCGTACGAAAGGATGGAAATGTACTCATGACTCAACAATTAGACACCGCTCTTAGTTGTGCGATTCATTGCAATGAAATGGCTCGGTGTAAATCGGCAAACTTTGGACACGATGAAACAAATGGCAATCTCACGTGTGAGCTCATGGACGCTGAATCGGGAACACTGAGACGAGCTAACTACTGGCAGTACATGTGTAAGTGACAATTAAATATTTGATATTTGGAATCTTATATTAATAATATTATTGAGATGCATAATTTCCAAAATCAAAATGCATAGATTTCTAATTATTTCTTAATAAACTATAGTCAACCAAATTGAATGCAACTATTAAATAACATGTATTAATAGTTTAAATCAATTAGGTTAACATACGATTCCCTTATTTGGTAATAACATGATTTAAAAAATATGAGCAGTCATATTTAAAGTATGATAAACCATTGATTACATCTATTATTTAAAATAAAATAAGATCAATATGATTAGAAAAATATGTGAATGACTAAAACTGTATTGATGTGAATACATTTAGTGTGCATCAAGTGAAATGGTTTTGCAAAGTAAAACATATAGTTAGAATTTTATTTTTCTGTCATTTTTTTAAATATTTAGACACCTTTCCTGATGAATGCGAGTTTAGCTATTCAGATGAACAGACGAACAGTTGCTTCCGGTAACGAAACTAGTTAATTGCAAAACAAAGGCAAACATCATCGCATATATTTGACTAAGTGTTAAAATATCAAATCTTAAAAAAAGAATAATCATCAAAAAGAATGAAAGAATTATACATTATGTGCGCAAATAATATACTATTTAGTAAGTATAATCAGATCATCAAATAAAATGTTTATATATACATATATCATTCTGATTCACTAATTAAAACGTCATTATAATATCGCCATTATAACATTAAGTTTATCACCCCTCATTTTAATGTCGCAGAACCTATCAGTACGTGCCTACTGATTATAACACAGCGCAAGGGGTATGTGCTTCGACAGAATTTCCGGGTTACCTTGCTAATTTGGAGACCGACAATGAAGCAAGATATGTTCATGGAGCTCTTCGAGCGATGGGTAAGTTTATAGTATATGAAACCCAATGAAAATAAGTATTAGCTTAGTGACGGTTGTTCACCTCCTAATCTCAAGATTCCGGATTTAAATCGACTCTGTGTTGGACGCTTAAAATTTGGCTTATGTTCCGACACAGGTGTAGGGAAATAAAATCGATAGTATTGATCTTCGTTTTAGAAACATATGAGGATGATTGACTTGATAATAATATGAATCGCAAGAAAAAAAACCCTAATTAGTAAGAGAAATATGTTTTCATTTTGACATACACAATGACTTCTGAAGTAAACATAATAATGATACGGTATTCTAAATAGCAAATATTAAATGAAAAATTGCTTTTGCATATTCCATCATATACAATTAACACAAATGAAAGCATACAAAATACATTGCAGTCAGAATAACTATGGAGTCAGAATAATCATAATTGACCGATGATTTTATAATGCATTTATTCCAGCGGTCAGTATCTATTGGATGATTGGTCTTGAAAAGTATGGTAGCGATTGGCAGTGGTCCAACAGTGGAGAAATGGTGTCCTTTGGGGTTTCTACAGAATGTGCAGATAGGCATCTTGAATACGGCGCACTCTATGCTGCGGCAACTATCCCGTTGTATTACGATATATGTAATATGCACTTCTTTGTGTGTGAATATGAGATTTAACTGTTTGATTTGTCATCAAAACTAACAATTAAATCAACCTAACAATG
>LQRL01081393.1:1670-18233 GCA_001703475.1 Hydroides elegans | reverse complement strand
GCATCCAAGCATCTTGAATACGGTGTCATATAATGCTAGTTCGCTTTACCGGTTATACTATGATATATGTAGACTTGCGGCGTCAACATAGAGAAGACCGTGTTTGATACGCCCTGTTTCACATCCATTAGTTGATTATGATAACAATTTAAATATATTATATGTTATAATTATCATCATGTAGTGCCAAAACGTTTTATTTTTGTCACTTTTATTAGCATATAATGGACACGGTAACGTTTTCTTGCTTCTTGTTAACTCTAATTGTTATTTTGATGTAATACTATACTATTTTGGTCACACAAATAAGTTTTCGCTATAATATCTTATGTAAGTATTGTTTTCATGGACTATTGAATGTCATTTTAAAAAAAAAAATGTGAAAAAGTTGTGCGTATGCTACTGAAAAAAAAAACGAATACATATGTATATAAATTAGGTATCTATTTAATAAAATCGTGCTACTTCAAGCTCTCTGATTATTAGGAGAAGGTACATTACAGAACAAATCTTTTGCATGGCTGTTTACCTATAGTAAGAAGCATATATGTTTTGATAAAAGGCTATATTTCACTATTATTGTATTGTTCACTTATGAATGAACTTGTTATCTGATGCAACACACAAAAAATGGAAAAAACTGTTTTGACGAGTGAGGGGGGGGGGCATTTATTAAAATTTATTAAAATATATTAGTGTAGCAACGCACATTTTGTAACATATAAATGAATACCGCTAGTCGCAAGGTATCAACTTTGACAGTGAGATACTAGGATAATTGATTTTCAGGCAATATTGACTGACCCGAGATGATTGAAAATGTGGTATATACGAAACAACATATATGTAGATCTAAATTTAATAGAGGTTTAATCAGACTTATCAAACAAGAAAAGGTTACTTTTTTCGTGTCAATCAATCAACCCGTTGAAAAAGAATCTTGTTTAGTTTTTTATAGTGTATAATAATGAATCGATACTAATGAAACTACTTTTAAGATGCCGATCGGAGAGTAATTGGTTTAGGAATTACCCGAGCCAACATTATATTGATTTTAAATTCATTTACATCTGCAGCATATTTGACAAATTTCGCCATTCTAGATAAGATGCAAAATTTGCAGAACTGGCAATACGGATTGCTCAGCTCGTATAGATGTCACCCAGCCAAATACACGTTTAAATTTGCGTCATTGGGTTTGGTCCTTGTTTGGGACAGATATCTTGTAGTTCACAAAGTTCGCATTATATGATATTAACACATAGTGAATATACCTAGATTAGGTATCTATGATATAAAATGTTTAAACTATTTGGCTATATAGCGGTGAAATAAAGTTCATGTATTTCCAAAATGTACAATATGTCAATGTTAATCATAGGTGGTGTATGGTACTCACACGCCTTACGCCTCGGTGTACACTCTAATATATAACTATTTTGGATTTGAATCGTTTAAATTTGCCTGGAACATATATCATATACTGTCCCGTGAATCTAAGATGCGACGATCGTCTCTGAAGATTTGCAAATAAATAGAACCTTTTGTCTCCAAAAGTTTGTAAATATTTGCAAACTTTTGGAAACTTTTGCAAATTTTTGGAAACTCTTGGGACATTTGGAGCGAGGCGTGTTTGTTTGCATATATGACATGTGCGTCCACTTAACAATGCATTGGGATCAGTGTCAAGAATGCATAGTTCCTATGCGATAAAGCAAAAAGAAACAGAAAAACAATTGCATTATGTCTCATTTATTTTTCATTTAAATCACAAGTGAAATTATTCAATTTTAAATTATCCCTTTCTCTTCATATTGTACTTAATATTTTATAATTCATTTTATATATTCAATTTGTTCAGAGTAGCATCATATATTTCAATCTAGTCTTGTTTAATTTTTAAAAAGTAATTGCAATTTTATTTGATATGATGAAGGTGTCAAAAAATGGATTAGTCGGCTCATCCTTCGTCAAAAAGTATAAAGGGGTTTTATCGCTTTGTTTTTAATGAATGTTAATTGCAAAGCATTGTGGCCATGAGTCACCACAAAGCCTTATTCATCAAGGGGTTTAACCAGATCATCTTATTGACATGCATTGCTCCGGCTAATGTTCAACATCATAGAAAGGGACGGGGCGAAAACACATCACATAGCTTTACTCAATATTAAAGTTTAGTAAAATTGTATCGACTGAGAAGAAACATGTTTTATTTTTTTATAGACCTTTAACTTTGCTGAAAAGAAAATGAATAGGCTAATACACACCTGTATGCTATAAAAACAACTCCATTCTTATCGCTCAACGAATGACGCTAAACAAACAAGGACCGTCCAACAATGCAAATAAGCAAACACTTCGGGTCAGATAGCTATGAAAACTTTTGGAAACTTTTGTCTCCAAAAGTTTCTGAAAGTTTGCAAATATTTGCAAATATTTCCAGCACATTTAGGAGACGATTGTCGCATCCTAGATTCACGGCACGGTATGTATATAAGTTAAGCTATTCATGGTATGCTATGATATGTTTAGTATTAATATCTAAGAATTTTGTGATTCACTGCAATACCCTTGAATATTTGAAAATTGAAGTTTATATTGGAAATATTTAAATACACCAGAAATACATTTTTTACTGCAAATTTTGCTTATCGACAATCTCGTTATTTCTTGTAACAAGAAACAACTCGAACAAAGCTGTCATATCGTAGCAAAATGTAACTTCAATACTTAATCCATATTCATTACCAGGTAAAAGTGGATACATCGTAGCAAAATGTATCTGTGACATATGATCCGGAATCGTAATTGTAGTAGGAGTCATACCAGCAATATTCAGAAAACTCGAATCGACAAGACTTCATTATCGCATTTTTCATCTTAACCTGCAAAATAATAAGAACGTGGTCAATATGTTTCAGCTAGAGCTGAAACAGCTATGATTATTTCAAATCCAATTCTGGAGTAACGTTTTAATATATTCAGCAGATTTTATTACAAATTACACTATTATATAATATAAATTATGTAGATATATCAAATTGCAAAGCCGTAAAACAAGTATAGCTCCTGATTTCTATTCGTCCTTTTTATTAAGAAATATGGTTATGAGTGTATTTGAGTTTAATTATAAGTGTTCCATACTGTTAAATTCAGGCGAAAAAAATATATCATACTAACTTACTTTTGAATTATCATTTGCGGCCCTTGCTGAAACCCTCCAAAATGAGTATGCATTATAATACCATGAATCAAGGCATACGGTTGTCCATTTATCAGGATTTTGAATAACCTAAATGAAATTTAAATGAACATCTTATTATTCATAAACTTAGTTCAAATTGCCACATAGAATCAAATTCGTTATAATCTAATAACTTTGCATAGCACGCAGTTACATTTTATATAACAATCAATATATGTGTGCATGAATAATTGAAAAGATTTTTTTACATTTGATTGCAAATACACATATGAACTCTTTCTAATGGTTATCCAATGCAACACTTTCAATATATTAATATAAACTTACTACATCATCCGTATAGCTTTGAGAGCTGGCATCGGAGGTCCGATAAAATTCAACTTCACTTGCACCTTTTACTTTGACGCATAATTTCTCGGTAAAATGCACAAAATACTGGCCGCCATCTTCTATTTCAAAACGAGCCGTTTCACCAGATCCACACTTTAGAGATGCTTTGGAACCTTTGCAACACATGTTTAAATGAAATATTATCAATACATGAACACATGTTTTGAATTTTAATTGTAACTGTTAAAATTAATCCATTGTAACATATATTTACAAAATATTCATTACGAGCTGACACAATACGGTTTATTACAAGTTTACATAAAAATAAGGTCAATAGTTCAAACAAAACATATGATTAATGATAACAATGTTAGGTAACATAACACACTAAATTCTTTTAATTAATAAATCATATATTTATTGTCAAATTGCATAAAAACATGGTTTTCCATTCAATCGCATTATTAAACCACCTAAAAATTAAATTATCCGAAAATTTATTATAGCACTCTTATATTAAACATAGCAATCATATTGCAATCAAAGGAAAACAAAACATTTTAATAACCATATGTCAATTTCTGATCTACTTAGTGATGGTATATTGAAAGAGAAAATGCAATTATGAATGTGTTATTTGCTTACGAGTTATTATGTAAATAAAGTTATAAATACGAACCTTTAAGAGCATCTTGTGTATCCAATACAGTGGCGCCACACCGCTCCTCGTACGTAAACACGCCGAGTTTTCCGTGTTTCAATTTATACTGATCTGTACCGGTTGGGCAGCTGATTGCTGAATATGTATATGACTATTTATTATTATATATATTATAACATATACGATTATATACTATGAGAACATATAATATTATGAAATATTAAAAATATTATATTATAACCAATTCAATTTTTACGGCAAAA
This sequence comes from Hydroides elegans, assembly GCA_001703475.1. Lineage (NCBI taxonomy): Eukaryota > Metazoa > Annelida > Polychaeta > Sabellida > Serpulidae > Hydroides > Hydroides elegans. The sequence goes on along the minus strand of LQRL01081393.1, from coordinate 13,771 downwards.
GTTATTAATAAATGAAAATTAGCCATAAATATGATATTCATACTTAAAATAAATGAAAATAAAAATCCTATCAAACATATATATGATAAACATACTTACAATAAACCATGCAAAATATTATATTTCATTAAATATAACCTATGAATCGTATAATAAGCTGATTAAATAGCATTAAATGAAACTATAAATGAGTAGCTCTAGAGTATTTGTGAAAATATAGTGTTTAAATAGCATGCACTCACCAACTCCGACCAATGTTAATGCGATTATTAATTGTTTGAACATAATTGTTAAACAGAGCGCCCTTCTATCTCGTATTAAGCGTCTAATATAAAGAAATAACCTTATATAATGCCGTAAAATCAAGTGACATGGATTTATAAAACTTGATTTGTCATTTATACAGGACAAATGGTTAGGATGCATATAAAAAACGAAATGCCAGAAAAATCAAAGGTTGCAAAACATCTTTCAAACATTTCTATGTATTTATTACACTGTTCAATATTCGTGATTTATATCATTTTTTGCAAACGTCAACCCTAATCATATTACTTGGGCTTAACAAAGCATGATAAATGTAAAAGAAAGTTCGCTTTTGGTGTTACGTAACTAGCATGAATAATTATCAATGATTAAATGATACGTCAAGATATATGTAATAAATAATACCTATGCCATTGTTTGAATGGCTATTAGGTATAAATTTGCCTTTTTGAATCAATGTTTTCTTTTTGATTCACATCATTAAAATTTGCATTTGCAATAAAGAGGTACCTTTTATAGTGTCTGATTGAATTAACAAACAATATAGAAGCAAGCGTTGATAAATGATTTACAATATGATTACAAGAAAGCGTTGAAGACTAATTTTAAGAATCAGATATTCAATTTCATAGAACTTGCTTGTCGATTTCATAGATTATCACATATATTTAAAAGAAGCAACGTCTGTAATGACCTTTTAGAACAATAGCTACTTTATGTAGGAACATATGTCAATGTTTTAATGTGTATTTGTTCTCGCTTTAAACAATGATTTTCTCAATCAGTTTACAATCTGATAACAAGACATACAAGGCATAAATACGCAATTGTGTTAAAAGTGACAAAAATAAAACAATCTTACTTTGTAAAATATGCGATCTATTGATTATGTTTGAATATGTTTGATTGATTTTTTTATAGAAAATATCGTCGAGTCAATGAAATTGCATGGTTATCATCATGCGTTGATAATAAGTATTAATTATTCAATAATTTCTAAATATCAGGATTTTGTCCTGAGTGTGGGTTCCGATTCAACCACAGGCTATGAATTGCAACAACAAATAGAAAATTAGGATAGGGATATATTGAAAGTGTCTATAATTTTTGTAGTCCAGAAAATTATTTCAAAATATGCAAATCTTTGCCATTTAACATGTTTACGATTTAGTTGCACTTAGCTATTAACATAAGTACACCACAAAATATGTCACATCATCATCAAAAGATTATCTTAATAATACCAAGTAACGTATTTTTGTATCTTTTTGCTTTATATTTTCATTGTAGGCTTGGTTTGTTTTATCTTAATGTTTTGCGATATTCGATATTTGATAGTCCTATCATATTAACCAACATAACAGAGCGTACAATAATATCAAGTAATCATGAACTAGCGAATAGTAAAATGAACACATGGTTAGTTAATATGTTATCAAATATATCTCAAAAGACAAAACTATAACAATAATTCGCTATTTTCAATTAAATAATTAAATGTATTGAAATTCAAAACTGAATAAGGCAATATTCCTAGCTTATTGGTCTTTCAATAGGTTTCAGATCACTCTATGATCGCATTCTATCATTCGATTCGTTTGAGAAAAATGATTTTAATGGAATAAATGAAATATGTTGCTTAATTTTTCGAATGCAAGACATAAAATTAAAGATATATATTATGAATTATAACAATACCAATAACAAGAACCATTTCCTATAATATTAGAGATGATGAATGTGTTCATAGGAATGAAACAAAATTGATTATAAAAGCTAGTTCTGAGACCACAATAATGTATCAGTTGTTTATACAGATGATACTGAATTGAATGCAAATGTTCTGCACGATTATATAAATAATTAAGATGATAATGCATATAAAACCAAACTAGAGCTATATAAAAAGGTTCAGAGTTTAGGAAATTATTCCATTTTATTATTATTGTTCGATCTCATTGTTAATGTAAATGTTGTCACAGATCATAACAAATTGAATAGTGATTTTCCGCTCCATCGTCTGTATATGTAGACAAGTAATGGTAATAGCAATATTCAAATATTTCGAATCGACAAGATACCATTTTTACATTTTTCATCATCACCTAAAAATATCAAATATCAAATATTAAAAGGCCTTTTTCAATAATATTAGATGTTATATTAACGATTAAAGAAAACACTATGGTGTATAAATATATAAGACATCACACTCAAAGTGAATAAAATGTTGCGATTCAGAATATAGGGTACCCTCAGTTTTATTTCAACAATTACCCTTGCCTTAAGCAGTACAAAACACACAATACATGCGACACTGTATTTTCGGTATATGCCTTATATAATGAGTAATCTTTGACACACATATTTAGAAAACTTTGACATACATATTTGGACACACATATCTGGAAAAATCAACATCACATTTAATAAAGATGAAATATTTAATTAACATTATACATAACATAATGGTATTAGTGTAAATCGAATATAATCAATAAATTTTTTAAAATATCAAACTCAAATATATTTACCACAGAGTTTTCATCGGCCGATTTCGCAGTTATAAACCAGCTAAAGGATTCAGTCTCATATCCCGGCTCGAAACATACCTTCTTCCACTTTGATGGGTTTTTAAGTTCCTAAACACACATTAAAAAACAACATGTCATTGTATTATTTAGATATATTTGTGAAGCTTTATATGTAAATATTTTATGACTAACCACTGTATGTATGTACTACATTTTTATGACATGTATCTATTGACTTATCATCATTTGATATACTTTTTTCTTCGGTGAATCTTTATGAAAGAAAATAGTGTGAAAATATGTTAGAAAATAATCATATATTGGACACAGCGATGGAGTTACACGAAACAGCTATTAGAGATTTATACATATAAATATAAAGAGTTTCGAAGATGATTGCAAAACGATACATTAAACATATCAATAGAAAGAATATTGGGTAATGATTTCTCACATTCAACAGTCAAACATTTTAACCTATCACGTTTTGCATGATCAAAGTATTTTTAAACTGATAATCACAAACACCATATTTAGGAAATGTATGTAGAAAGAAAGAATATATTTTACACGAATTAAAAAAAATACATACCACGACATCTATGTACCATTTCGAGGTACTCTGCGAATCCCTGAACAATTCAACTTCTCTTGCACCTTTAACTGTCACACAGAATATTGATGTAAAATGTCCAAAATACTCTTCGTCATCTTCTATATCAATATTCGCCCATTCACCTGGTGCACATTTAAGATTTGTTTTGGATCCTAGAAAATATTAAATATATAAATTGATTTTAACATCTGATTTGGTATTCAATATAAGTTGATAATAACACAAGGGAGAGCCATCAAGAAGTAGACAGGTTTAAATGCTACTAAAATTGATAAAATATTTATTTTATTTCATAAATATATTAATTTATCTTTAAATATATTCTATAGCCGAATCAAATAAATATTATGAATTAATGTTTAGATATGTCTTTGTTGATACTTGTTAGCCAGGTTACTGATAAGATATGCAATATGTAGCATAGCGTCTTCATTTGTGCTCAAAATAATTAATCAATGCGGAGACAAATAATATGTTTTATCACAAATTAAAACAATTTTTGCTTAAATAAATATATAACTAAACAGTTCTAGGAAAATAAAAAACAAATCTGGTTTCTCAGATTACTAGTAAAATCAAAAAAATATGCTAGATGTAACATTATAGAAAATAATCAGTTCATAAGTTATCATTTTATCCATCAATTGAAAAGGATAGTTACCAAGAAGAGCTCGCTGATCAAAGATTATTGGATTTGAAGTACACCATTCAAAATATGTCAAGACGCCAAGCTCACCATACTTCAATTTATGTTCTTCTGTTCCAGCGGGACAGCCTCCTGCTAAATTAATATAATGGATTATATCATGGTATTTATTTAAACATATATATTTTGAGATATAGTTATAATCGAAACAATAATATACATTGTTTTAACATGTTGCTTTAACAATTAACTAATGAAATTGTGTGCTATCTTTATCAGCAGACAATAATGAAACAATTTCAGTAAATAATGATATATCTTTTTGTTTAAAATGTAGCATAAAGCGAACCTGCTGCAGAACCAACCAATAAAGCTATGATAATTATCCTTTTACAAACCATTTTAGTGCAATTTTAATTGCGTCCTTTGCTTTCGATAAACTTTTAATGAACATTTAGATGAAAATAGCATTTTATAAGCATTTAAATAACCCGATATAAACATAAAGATGAATTTTTATTGCATAAATCTCATTTTCAAAGAAACGGAAAGGTCACCCAAGTGAGTTGAGCATAAATGTCAGAGACTATATTTCTGAGAACAATAGAAATAATTCATGCGCAAATCTAAGATCCTAAATAAACAGACGACTAAACAATGAAACGTTATCAAAAACAGTTTCATTAATGTCACAGTTAAACAATTTAAGACACAATCTATTCATATCATTCATGATGGTATACCAACTAATATTACTTTTTCCGTTAAAGGATTAATTATCAGTTTATAGAACTGAAAAATATTATAGTTCTACGAAATATAAAACAATGAAATGAACCTGTTTTCAAGTTTGTAACGTATTTTTTTTATAAATTATGGAAGACAACCGAAAATGTCGCTTTTCAAACTTCGCCTTCAAAATATATAGCACTAAGATTTCTGTTAGCACAATTATATTTTTTTCTGTTGCTTGTGTTGAAATTTGTCTTTTATATTTTGTGAACATGCAATTATGTAACAAAATATTTTTTACTGAAAACTGATGAGATTTATATATTGAATTCTATGTACCATGAACTACAGAGTAAAAATAATCCACATTGATTAGAAACGTGTATTTTATAAGATACATGTATTTTAAAGTGTTTTGCTCGAATATCATAATATTATAAAACACATGCAATAATTGATGTAGATTCCATAGATATAGATTCCAATAATCATTTTCCATGAAACCAGCATTTTTTTCTCATTGAATTTTATTCTTTTGATAATAAGATATGTCTCTTAATAGTATTTAAAATCATTTGTTTACTTGTGTGCTATTCTCACGTTTTCATTCTAGTATCGTTGTCAAACTTGTTGCCGTCTTGATCCGCCATTGTGTATAAACGAGGCAATAAATTAATACATGGTATCTCTGTACGCAACCGATTGGCTTGTTTGTAAGAATGGTCAACACACACTGCCTAGGTGATCGTTTCATACGTCACATACGTAATTGCGTAAGTGCTGTCTACAAGTTAATATCCTAATTAACGTTTGTAGCCCGATTAACATGAACTCGACGCGAGCAAAAGAAGCCGGTTCGAACTAAAGAGTTCTCATCAGGCGATTTGTATATTAGTATGTGGTCAGGGCTGTATATATTCATCCCTGAAACACTTGCTTTACTCGTATAAGCTATTTTGTGGCGATGAGTCGCTAAATATAAAGTCAGGGCTATTTTATATTTATGGAATTTTGTGGCGATGAGTCGCTATCAACACGCCAATTGTAGAATTAGTCAAACACGTGGCCTCGCAATTGTTTTCATATTGTCAGGTGAAGTAAGGTTATAGCTTTTGTTGTATAATTCGATTTTATAATCAAATGTAATTAATGTGTTAAGATAATTCAAATAAGATCGTGTTTGTTTGAGCCTAAAATTCATACAGTTCAGACGCTTTGTTTCAATGTCTAAGTACCCGTGTATTGAACTTTATTGAGCTGGATTTAATTTATAAACGCCATTGTTTCAAACAATCTCAATTGTCCTATTAAATTGAATCATCTAGACAAAATCAAACAATGTCAATATCGAGTTTTTAAATTTTTATTTCACGCAGTTGCCATTCTTTTACAGTTGAAACATATATTTATATCGGTCACATTATAAATGATGGTTATCATATATTCATCAGAGATAAGTCTAAATTAAACAATCGAATATATACCTCGTTATCCGTGTCATATCCAATATATCATAAATTAGGGTAATTTAATGTGTCCGTTTATCGCCCTAGATTAAACTACGATTAACCGGTATTGATTATCAACAGTGTTTTAAAACATAAAATCAACAAGCCATTGTTTTATCTATTTCATTTTAAACTATAGCAAAGTGAATAGTAATTTCAGTGCAATAGTATATCAAATCAAAGTTATTATACGAATATTAGTTAAATGTTACAACATATATAAAGTGTCAAATGCAGTGAAAGCGTACGCCATTTATTTTCGTCACAAATCATGACAAATTGAATAGTAATTCTCCGCTCCATCATCCGAATATGTACACAAGTAATGGTACCAGCAATATTCAAATACTTCGAATCGACATGATGCCATTTTTAGATTTTTCAGCATCACCTATAAAACATGTCAAAGGTAAAAGTTAAAACATTGGTATATATTTTAGATTGTAAAGTATGTAAAACATGCAATCTCCAGGAATTCTGATTACAATAAATATCTATACATCATGAATCATAATAATGTATTCCGTTTAGAACCTATGCTTTTAATGGTTTCAGATTGACCTATTCTTTTTCAAATATAGTTTATCAGATAGCCTAAGGCAATAAGGGCAATAAAGTGTACATGTGATTTTTTTTTGGATTTTCAATAGCATCTATGATATATTATGTCGTCGCCTGTAAATGTTTTATATATTGACGTGCTGTTTGTTGATTACAGAACAAATTAGATGTCATTTCATGAAATCGTTCAAATCCACTTTGAATTGAAATAATATTTTACACTAAAACATGTCACTCGTTTGTATAATTACGTGCTTTTTTGAAATTATTACATATCGAATTAGGTTTGAGACAAAAAAGTATTCATTTATTAACATATTAAAACATAGGCATCAGAGATGCAAAGTCCCCAGCCTATGCAGAACATTCTTTATCACGAGTAATTGTCGATTAAAAGAAGCAGGTCAAAAGAAATAACTTTCTCACAACGTCTTTCTCTCAACGCCTCTCTCACACCGGTTTTCTCACAACGTCTTTTTCACTATGTCTTTCTAACAACGTCTTTCTAACAACGTCTTATTCACAACGTCTTTCTCACAACATATTTCTCACACTGTTGCCCTTACATATTCGTCCACACAACGTAGTCCTCACAACGTCCGATATTCGCGTAATCCTTCTTTGCTATACAAATATCCAAAAATATCTCAAATTTGTCTAAGTTCAGACCCCTGTTATTTCATCACTTTTTGGTTGATCAAAATGAAATTTCAACGTTGCACATTTGCAATCTATATTCTTTCACTGTGTGAAGTTGCACAACCCTAAGAAAAAGGCTTCATACCAAAGTGTCGCGGACAAAGTGTTGTATAAATATCCAAAAATATTTCAAATTCGTCTAAGTTCAGACCCCCGTAATTTCAACAATTTTTGATCGATCAAACTGAAATCTCAACGTTGCACATTTGCAATATATGTGCTGTATTTGTGCAAAGTTTCAAAACCCTAGAACAAAGGCTTCATACCAAAGTGTCGCGGACAAAGTGTTGTATAAATATCCCAAAATATCTCAAATTTGTCTAAGTTCAGACCCCCGTAAGTTCAACAATTTGGTCGATCAAACTGAAACCTCATTGTTGCACATATGCAATATATATTCTTTCACCGTGTGAAGTTTCAGAACCCCAGGACAAAAAATCTTCATACCAAAATGCCGCGGACAAACTACTGCATCTCAAATGTTAACAGACGGACAGACGGACAGACGGACGGACGGACGGAATGGGGGATAGCAATAGCCCTCAGCCAAATTGGTTGGCTGGGGGCTAAAAATAGAATGGATCTGGAAAAAAAAACTTTTTTTACTTAGAGAAATATATTTTTGGAATAAATAAATTTGTGAAAAACGTTCTACGATGCAATACACTTTATATTTGCATCCTACCTTTTCACTATCATTTCTTAAAATAATTCACCTTAAACATTTAGTAATTATGTTTTAGGATGCTTACCTCAGAATTCTCAGAAGCAGATTTAGCAGTAATGGACCACTCGTACGATTCAGTGTCATAACCCGGCTCAAAACATACCTTTGTCCATTTATTTGGGTTTTTAATTTCCTAAACAAATATTTGATAAATCATATAACATTAGTATATCGCAACAATATTTAAGTTTGAAATTTTATAAGACATGAAGAAATATATCTCAAATAAAACATGAAACAAATATATATATTAACTTTTTGTAAACATTGTCTTAAATCATGTTTTTGAATGTCACTTTTTTAATATACAAGGCTGTTTGAATTCGATTCGTTATTAATCAGTTCTCCGTTTACAATACATTGTAAAATCCGGCATTATGTGATATTGTCCATTCTAAGATATCTAAACAGTAATTAAGAGGAATGACACATCGATTGGAATAATCTTCCTTCCCAGTGACATATAGCTCTTGTGCCAATTATTTGGCATTCATACCAGTTTAAATAAAAACTGAAAAACTGAGCATCATGGTACAAAATCGCCTATATAATTGTATTAAATAATTATATATTTTTGCACATTTACAAATACAATGAAACCTACTCCAGTGTCCGAGTACCACTTGTTCGTACTCTGAGAGACTCGATGCAAAACAACCTCCCTCGCACCTCTAACTGTCACACAGAATCGTGACGTGAAGTGTGCAAAATACTCTTCTTCGTCAGATATTCTAATCAAGGACCATTTTCCTGGTGGGCACTTAAAATTGGTTTTGGATCCTGGAAGTATTTGAAAAAAAAAACAAATTATGTATTTTGATTGTGTGATTTGTAAACAATAAGCAGCACTTTAACAAATAACCAATTTTACAGACATAGATAATTTTGGCATTTACGAAAAACGTTGTATTTTCCATTTCATATAAAATATGAATCAATCTTGAACCGATCAATTATATGGATTGCAATTGAAAAAAACAGTGGCAGTAAATCGATATTTAAGAATATGTTTGTGTCGATGAAAGCTAGAAAATTTATATTGAATATTCTATATTCCAATTAGTTGATTTTTGCAACGTTATTCATGTACATTTCACTAACTCAAACTTTTGAAAATGCAAAAATAAACAGGATCAAATTATTTTTAAATTTTACTTCAAAACAAAATAAAAACAATAATACCATTATGAAAAAAACCGTTCGAAATATATTTTTTTGTAAGCAGAATTGATGGGCTTGTAGTGCAAAAGTTATAAACACCGAGGGTGCTCATCTCTTAAAATCAATTGAAAATAAATACAGTTAAAAGAAAAACTAGTTAAAGAAACTTATGTTTTCAAAATTATGTCATAACATATAATAAGTTATTAGGAATGTCATTGATCAAGTGTTGTTAACCTTAGATTTTTGAATATAAAATTTTGAAAATCTAATCGCAAGAACAATATATATATAATTGATATAGTCTTATTTATTAATAATTTCCCAAAATATATACTTATTACTCAATATTATAGTATATTATAGTATAAAATATACCTCGAAAATGTCAAGCTGCATTTTTAAAATCCTATGCAGCCCGGTTCAAACAAATTAGCAGTTATCACAAAGTACAATTAAGTACAACATCTATACAATTCTCATACAAATTACATAAAAAAATGAATGAAAGCAATATCAATCAATTAAACATCGATTTGTGTATAGCTGAAAACATACCTAGAAGTGCCCGTTGATCGTATAGCCGAGTAAAATTTGAATCACACCTTTCATAATATGTCAAGATACCAAGCTCACCGTACTTCAATTTATGTTCTTCTGTACCAGCGGGACAGCCTCCTGTTTAATTGAAGCAAATATTTATCTACAAATAATCATTCATCAACAAACATTTGTTCGGATACAAACATAGGCGAAAAAAACACCTATATTGTTTTCAAAGTAGCTGAATTATAATAACAACATGACGAAATTAAGCTATGACTTAAACTTATTTCGGGATGATAAGATCATCAAATTAAGTTATATGGTTATAATGCAACCTTCATGTCACCGTTAATATTTATACCTACCTGCTGCAATATTGACAAATGTAGCTATGATTACTATCGCTTTATAACCCATTTTAGAATTAGTTTACTTTCCTATCTCGAGTAAAAATTATGAATAACAATTGAGATACAAATAACATTTTATAAGCATTTTCGTAACCTTTTACGTTCATTAAGCTTAGCATTCGTTACATAAATCTCATTTTCAAAGAAATCGAAAGGTCATTGGTAAATTAATGCCACAAATAAAACTTATAGTTCTAAGAAATAATGCGATAAAACTGCCTTCATAAAAGGTTTGCATAAATAACATTGTTACGATTTCTAAGAAAAACATTGTTTCTAAATTGTGCTTGTATCTCACTAAATTGTGATGATTTGTTTTATATCTCCATTAAAGCTGTGATTATCAATGCAATGAAATGAATCTTTAAAAAATGATAGTTCTTAGTAATAGACAACAATAGAGTAAAACTGTCCTTATAAAAAGGTTATAGCAAAACGCAAATCTTAACTTGAAAGCAAAATACATATAAAAATTATTTATGTTTGTATTTTACCTGATTGCAATATTTTATTTTTCATTTAAAGATCTATTAAGAAGGTATAGAACTGAGCAAATTTGGTTCTCTGGGATAGAAAAGCTGCAGTGAAACCATTTTCAAACAAAATCTGTAACATGATTGTTAATAACTAATGGAAACAGCAGAAGATGGTGTTTGACATCATCATAACAATGGAAATCTATAGCATTGAAATGTGTATGGCTGCGATGTTAATTTATCTGTGGCGTGTGTCTACGTGGACAATTAATGCTTTATGTTATGCCATCTAAACATTAAACTATTTGCTGTGAATTTATCATAGTTATATCGGGAATTGGATGAACTATGAATAATGGCATCGCAGATACTATAGATGTTATTGTGTTTATTAAGGCATGGGTCTATAAATAACTGTACAGGGGAATTATTTTTACTCAAACATTATTCACCTATTAAACATATGTTATAAAATATAAGTAATATATGTAATGGAAAAACCTAATATAGATGCCAAATTCTTATCTCTATGAAACCTACATTTTCTCTAGTTAAACTCTTCTATATTGTTTGCAACTCAAATTTACCTTTTAGATGATTTAATCTATGTATCTGTCGTTCTATCAATCTTTCTGCTATCTCTACCCGAAATACTATGGACCAGTTGTTTTCTATTAAGCACGTCATTTGTTTAGAAACGTTTACCCCTTTTAAAGCCAAGACCTTTTTGTACAGAAGATTGAGTGAATGTTAGTACTGAAAAGTTGCAAAAACTATTTATATTGGAATGACACCGCAGTTTACCATCTCCAAAGCTCAATTCTTTATTGAGTTTAAACAACTTACTACATAAATAGCTTTATTTTATAAATCAATATCATTAGATTTAAACATAATACTCACATATAATAAGTATAGTATTATTCAATAGTTTTAAATGCAGTACTGAATGTGATTGAGATAAAATAACATTATTTATAGATCTCTGAGTTCATTTAGCTGAACTTTTATTATATGTTTCCGAATGGTGTTGGTTATAAACATAGCTAATATTTAAAGGCAATAAATTTACCGTATTGTTAAGTGAGTCACTATTGCGTCATACATAAACAATTACAAACGTCAGATAGAAAGCATGTGTTCTTACTACAATTGTTTACGATATTATAGTCACGTGTGTTGTTCATTGATGAAACGTCATTATACGATATATTAATA